>SNQN01002306.1:0-46654 GCA_008642245.1 Bassia scoparia | reverse complement strand
GCATTTGACTACGTCGACGCTGAACTCTCGACGGAATCTGCACCTTCGTCTGGTTCTTCTTCAGATGGCGACGACCAGCCTCGCCAAGACGATAGTAGCAGCAGTGGCAAGGAGGAYGAGGCCAAAGATGATCAAGGCGATGKCGACATTGCCAAGGATGGTAACTAKGCGAATCAAGATGAGCACGTCGACATCGAGAACATGAATGATGCGGACGATGCTGACGTTCGCATCAGGTGACTCCTCTTTGCTTCGCCCTTTTTTCAGCCTAGCTTGGCGATACATTGTTGTACTCTGTTGTACCCTTAGTTAATTTGTACAAGTATTAGGCCTCACATAGAACAAATATTTTTTGATTAGAAAGCTTTGTAATTCACTTTCCATCAATCCAATAGAAGCTTTCTTGCCATAAAGATTTCAAATCCTCTATCTCGCAGTTAAAGATTGTTTGCCTCCAAGTCTCATATCTCGCAGTTTCATTTGCTTTCTGTATTCGGACTTCGCACTTCTAGTTACTTAGATTAACTCGTACTTCAAACTACTTGGGTACACTTGCCCCTATGGTGCATAGTCCTTGGTTGGTCGCATGGACTACACTTCGAACAAAATGTGCGACACTCTAGGATGTTCGAACAAGTTCTTCCTTAGATGATGTGGGCTCTTGCTTGTGCGAAATGTCCAAGTTTATAGTTTTTAAGAATTGATTGACTTGAMACCTAGCAGTGGTGTCAAGTCAWTCAATCATACTGATTGCCCTTAAACTTGGAGATTGAGTCAAGGAAGCCGCAGATATAACCCTTCGCAAGTCACAACCTTCAATAGTTTGCTGATGTGTGCGAGTCGATTTCGATCGTTTTTACAAAACGGTAAGCTCGCACGTCGCAAATTGCCCTGGTTGACCGATTGGTGCGAGCCATTTTCGATTATTTTTACAAAACGGTAAGCTCGCACGTCACAGTTTGCCCTGGTTGACCGATTGGTGCTAGCCATTTTCGATTGTTTTTACAAAACGGTAAGCTCGCACGTCGTAGTTTTCCCTGGTTGACAGATTTGTGCGAGCCATTTTCGATCATTTTTACAAAACGGTAAGCTCGCACGTCGTAGCTTGCCCTGGTTAACAGATTTGTGCGAGCCATTTTCGATCGCTTTTACAAAACTGTAAGCTCGCACGTTGCAGCTTATCTTCACGGGCAACTGCGAGACCAAGAACTAAGCCCCATGCATTTGCTCAATCCTCTTAATTGTCGAGAACCCATACTTGTGTTATTTATCTCCATCTTTTGGGGGATTTGTCCTCGACATTTGGGGCACTTGCCCTTGACATGGTTGGGTGCGAGTCCTTTTTGATTGATTTTACAAAACGGTAAGCTCGCACCTCGCACATGTTGTGGGTCGTTTGCCCTTGAGGTGACTGGGTGCGAGGCCATTTTTGTTGATTTTTCAAAACGGTAAGCTCGCACGTCGCATTATTCAGAGCTTTTTGCTCGTTGCGCTATAATCTAAGGAAGTTGCTCCCTTCGCAGTTTTGGGATTTTTGCCCTACTGGCAGTTTTTCTAAGTCTATAAACTACTGGCCATTTTTAGGTTAAATTTAACAAAAATTTGTCTGTCAAGTCTCATTTTGAGAATCCATGGGTGTAAGTTATTCTCTTTGAATTTTCACTTGTTGCCCAAGGAGGGGAGTTGACCCTGTTAAGATAACGGAAATTTGAAGTTCAAAGTATTGAAGGCTTTCATTCAATCTAGATACTTCAAAATTTTACAAGTTTTGAGCGCCTTCAGGTCGACTCAAACTTGGTAGTGCGAGTGCACGCTTGGCAACTCGACTTAGGGTGAGCGCCTTTAGATCGACTCAAATATGTTTGCTTAAACATAAAATTTCCTCAAGTTGTCGGTGTTCCAAGGATGAGTAAGCCGTTTCCCCTAATCGTCTTCTAGTTTGAAGGTCCCATCCCTTAACACTTCACAAATTTTGTATGGACCTTCCAATTTGGGGTTAACTTCCCATCTTACTTTGCCCTTCCCGTGGATTCCATTTTCCTCAACACAAGGTCCCCCAATTAAAGAGGCCTATGGTTGACGCGCTTGTTGTATTCCCGGGACATTCTTAACTTATAGATTTATTGACGAAGGAGAGCGTTGCCCCGGATCTCCTGAATGAGGTCAAGATTACACTTCATAGCTTCCCAATTTCCTTCCTCAGTGTACATCATGACTCGTAGTGTCGGTTCATACATCTTAATGGGCAATACGGCATCCGAACCAAAGACAAGTGTAAATGGAGTCTCTCCTGTTGAGTTCTTTACCGTTGTCCGGATCGACCATAGCACATTGTATAGTTCATCCACCCATAGCCCCTTGGCATGGTCCAACTTCTTCTTTAATCCATTATTGATAATCTTGTTGAAGGACTCAACTTGTCCATTGGCTTGTGGATGTGCCATGGAAGCAAAGTGTGCGGTGATTCCTTGGTTCGATAGCCAATTAGTGAGAATGTTGGAATCAAATTGAGGACCATTGTCAAAGACGATGGATTGTGGCACGCCATACCGAGTGATGATATTTCTGGTTAAGAACCCTTGCACATCTGACACATTAATATTTCTCATCGGCTCGGCTTCTACCCATTTGGTGAAATAATCCACATCCACGATCAAGAATTTCTTTTGCCCCGGAGATTGGGGGAAAGGTCTGAGGATGTCTACACCCCACTTGGCAAATGGCAGAGGTGATAGCACGGGGGATAATTGATTTGCCGTTCGTTGGTGAATGTGAGCATGAATTTTGCACTTGTGACATTTCTTGACTAGATTGGCGGCATCTTCTCTCAAAGTCGGCTACTAGTATCCCGTTCGAAGAGTCTTTTCAGCTAAAGACCTTGCACTAATATGTGATTGTAGGACGTGGGCCGCCCCCTCGCGTATAGCGGGCGCGCGGCTTGGTACTACATCGAGGTGCTTTGCGTGGGCTTGAGCCACGGAACCCGCACGTGAGTGCGTTGGGGTAGTGTTGTCGAGTAAGGGGAGTCGCCACCGTGCCTAAAAGGTTATTCACGGACGCCCGAAACGTTGGTGCCAAAACAATGGCCCCACGTCCAATCAAGTAACCAGTCGTGGGTTCGGGGACATGGTACGGATTGAATCAGTAACCCAATCCGCCCGCATGTAGCGGCCTCTACTCGGTCTCATTGTAATTCCATTAAGCACGATTTATTGGATGCACACAACTTACATATTCGTAACCTTATTAGCGCACTAGCCCTAAAGATTACTAAGTGAGTTACTATTATGTACAAACGAAGACTTCTACAATGGACAAGGCGATCGCTTTATTGTTAGTCAATATTAACAAGGTGCTTAGAAAACCGGTCGTCCATGATTATCTGACTTTAATGTGATACGCATAATTTCCGGTCTTGTTTAAGCAATATATACAAGTGTGATAGAATATGTGCAAAACAAAACATGAAAAACAATGGTTAGTAATCATAATAATGAATATATGTATTCTTCTCACCTTGTCCCTGCAAATACACAAATTGTTAAAAACTAAAAAGCGATGTCCTTTGGTTGAATTGCTAATTAAGACAAAGAAAAACGTTAGTATTGACAAGATAGAGATAATAATAATAAAGGTTAGCGAAAACGAATTAAAAGCATAAATAATAATCCTACATATTTACATGAGACGATTCAAAGTCGGTTTCTACATTGTATAAATTACATTAGAACTCATAATAATGGTTAATCAAGTTAAAAGAAAGTGAAAGAGAATTATAGGTGAGTAATCTCAGAATTTAACCTTGTTTTCGCTTGTCAAAACGAATCGAAAGAACGCAAAAGACTCGTGTTTATGTGTATTTGTGAAAGAATTTTGTGAATGAGAGAGAGAATGCAAATACGTATGTGAATTGACTGAGTATGCTTAGATCGTAAAGTTGGAAGTCGGAAGTTGGAAATCGTGTGTTTCTCGAATGAGGCAAGGTGTATTTATAGGCGCGGAGGCAGGAAAACGAGCGTATATACGCTGATGAGCTGCGTATATACGCTCAAAGGCAGCGTATATACGCAGCTCATCAGCGTATATACGCTCCTCAATACCCTGCGTATATACGCTCCTAGGAGCGTATATACGCAGGCTTCTGCGTATATATTTTTTCCAAAAATCTGAAATATTTTAATTCGGAATAATTCTTTGCCATATGTCTCGATTTTCTAAGATTACGGATTATTCTAGACGCCTCCTTTCGCAAGAAAGTATATTTCTAGGAGATTCTAGAACATTCCGCGTATTTTCTAATTATTCATGTATTTTCTGCGTATTCTGCGTATTTAAACATTGCAAAATTCATAGAAAATCATAGAAAAATCAGAAAAATAATTTAAAAATACTGGCGGATTCAGAAAAATGTGACGAACATGATGAAAAACAAAAAGCATGAGAATCGCCAGCGTAACTTGTTTGAAAACCTTTGAGATTATCGAGAAAACCGAAAGAAAATATTTTTGCCTCGTATTTGACCTTTGACTCATAATTTCGAGTGTGACTTGACTTCACATATTTCGAGCTTCATTACGAGTTCAATTGCGTTTTTTCGAGTTCGCATTAATTGTGACATGTGGTATACTTCATCATTGATTACTCATTTGGGGAGACATTTTTAGGTGTCTACAGAAGCCCCCACTTTGACTGAGTCTGAAGAGACGATAGTCTCGTAAGACGAAAGTCAAAGTATTCGATTCGGGACGGAGAGCAACTCAAGACGTTCTGCGACCCTGAGTTACCCTTTTCGCCGGTACCTGCAAAACAAAGGTTAGTTTTACCTGTTACCGCGCCCCATGCGGTGTTATGCCCTTGGAATTTTTGTTGCGGGAGAAAACTCCAAAACCCGGAAGAGTGCGCGGAACTTCTTGAGCGGGAGAAGATTCCAAAAACCCGAGAGATGCTGACGGAACTTCTGTAGCGGGAGAAGATTCCAAGACCCGAAAGATGTGTGTGCTGGATTTCTGTAGCGGGAGAAATCATAGACCCGAAAGATGCTTATGCTGGATTTCTGTAGCGGGAGAAATCGTAGACCCGAAAGATGTGCTGTCGGAACTTCTGTAGCGGGAGAAGATTCCAAGACCCGAAGATGTGCTGACGGAACTTCTCTAGCGGGAGAAGATTCCAAGACCCGAAAGATGTTGTGCTGGATTTCTGTAGCGGGAGAAATCGTAGACCCGAAATGTGCATATATGGAATTTCTGGTGCGGGAGAAAATTCCAAAACCCGAAGTGTGCAAAGGAGCTGTTGTGTGAAGAAGCCCCCACTTTGACTGAGTCTGAAGAGACGAAAATCTCGTAAGACGACAGTCAAAGTATTTGATTTGGGACGGAGAGCAACTCAAGACGTTCTGCAACCCTGAGTCACCCTTTTTCGCCGGTACCTGCAAAACAAAGGTTAGTTTTACCTGTTACCGCGCCCCATGCGGTTTTATGCCCTTGGAAGCGCCTGGATCCTCGGGCTGCTTTCTCCCTACGGCTGACCTTGGCTTTTCAGGAGAAAATGAGGTGATGAATACCTTCGGAAGCGCCTCGTTCCTCAGGTAGCTTTTCCCTACGGCTGACCTTGGCTTTTCGGGAAAAGAAAATGATGTAGATGCCTTCCCTACGGCTGACCTTGGCTTTTCGGGAAGAAGTAATGTAAGTTCCGTCGGAAGCGCCTCGTTCCTTCGGAAAGTTCCCCTACGGCTGACCTTGGCTTTTCGGGGAGAATTGTGATGTATGTGCCTTCCCTACGGCTGACCTTGGCTTTTCGGGAAGACGTAATGTAAGTTCCGTCGGAAGCGCCTCGTTTCTTTGGAAGGTTCCCCTACGGCTGACCTTGGCTTTTCGGGGAAAGTTGCGTGTAGCAACAATCGCGTATAACGATGAATGTGTGAGTGATGATATGAATTCCTTTGGAAGCGCCTCGTTCCTCAGGAAACCTTCCCTACGGCTGACCTTGGCTTTTCGGGAAGAATGTTGCGTGTAGCAACAATCGCGTATAGCGATGAATGCCGTATAGGCGTGTGAGTGATGATATAAATTCCTTTGGAAGCGCCTCGTTCCTCAGGAAACCTTCCCTACGGCTGACCTTGGCTTTTCGGGAAGAATGTTGCGCGTAGCAACAATCGCGTATAGCGATGAATGCCGTATAGGCGTGTGCAGGCAAATGCATGTAAGATGGGCCCTAGCCTCGTGTTGAGGTGGTGCAATGTGTAATGTGCAATGTGTAATGTGCAATGTGTAATGTGTTTGTGCAGGATGCATATGCATGATGATGTTTGTATGCTCAATGCGCAATGATGCTTATGAAGTGTTTGCAATGGCTATATGTGTAATGCAAGTCTATTCTATAATGCATGAAATGACCAAGGAAGTAGACTAATGTTAAAATGTTTTTAGATTGTGGGATGAAGCCGTCTCAAGCCCCATTCGAGGAAAGGCAATGCTTGTGATTGCAAGTGAGTCCCAACCCATGGGGTTTGGGTGTGTGGGAATGGCTTAGTTTGTGGTGTCGATGGTTGGTTTAGTGGGTGAGCCCCCAGCTTGATGAACTTTCGAGGTTAGGGCAATGGTTGATGAAATAAGGTAAGGCTAGTGAATTTTGTGGAGTCATGGGCTTTGGCTTAGCTTTTTATGGTGGTAATGGGATGAGGTACTGGGATGTGATTTTGATTTGCCCAAATCGGTAACTTGAGCTGAATGCTGCATGAGGAGAGAACATGGAGGAAATGCTGCAATGCGATGCTTTGAGGAGGATGCCTGATGACTGCTACAGAGAGATAGCCTAAGGAAGAGTTGAGGAGAGCCCCTTAAGGTGTATGAAAGAATAGGCTAAAGGTTCAAGAAAAGACAAGGCTAAAATTTGTGACTAAGGGTAAGTAAATGGGGAATTGATGTGGTTGGCTAGATGATATTGGTTCAAGCTCGAGTCTATGTCGGGTGCTACACTAGGAATTTGTGCTCCTGACTTTAAGGGAATCAAACTATATGATGGACCTCAGAATGTTATTGAGTTATTGGGTCGGACCTCGAGAAGAGGCTTCCTACGTATCCTTATGGAATCAGACCGTCGTAGTTCTTGTGATGATTTGGACAATGCCTCGTGTGAGAGGGCTTTTGTGGTTGTAATGTGAGGCTGTGGTTTGAGGGTTGAAAAGGCTCGATGATCACGAAGTGACCCACGGTGCGCAGTGTGCTTTTTAGACTTTTGCTTTTTGTTTTGGGCTTTGAACTTTGGATTTGCATTGGATTTTGAAATTGATTTGCATTTGTGATGACTGGCATTGAACTTTGATTTTTTGCTTTTTTGCTTTTTGCCCATTTTATTCTTCTCTTTTTTTTCTTTTGCACATGTCTTTTCCTACGCACCGTTTGGTCCAAAGGGTTAAGTAGATGTGGGTGATGAAAGAAAGATAGGCTGAATGATAGTGTTTATGGCTCAAAGGGTTGCAAGGGATTTTGATTTGATGTGATGAAGGGAATGGAGGGAAGAGGTTATTTTGTGGAGCTATGAAAGAAGGCCTCTCTTGGCAATGTCCATTGAATTGTGAGGTCGATTATTAATTTGATTCCATTAAAGTTAGAAGCACAAACTATATGGAGGCTAAAGAAAATGAGAAAAAAGAAACTTTTATTAACAAAAGAATTTATTACATAGAGGCTAATTGCAGAATTTGATCCTAAACCTAATGACATAGACCCGAAATGGAAAAAGAAATGATACATAGTCTAGGGAAAGGGACTCTCCGACTCGATCCTAAAGCTAAGACTCCAACTGACTCATGTGAATTGAAGAAGATCATTCTCTATGTCCACTCCAATGTCGTAGACCTTTGCGAATGTGGTAAGGCCTCGATACTTGAGATGATCTTTGTATTCTGGCTGGAGGTTAGAAATGAAGGTCTTGACCATCTCTTCTTCAGTAGGAGCGGAGACTAGGGTGGCAGCAACTCCTCTCCATCTAGTCAGATAGGTAGTGAACCCCTCGTTCTTCCCTGGTTAAGGATTTCAAGCTCTCGGAAGGATGTTTGGGTCTGAATGTTACCCTTGTATCTTGCCATGAATGCGTGGATGATGTCTTCCCAAGTAGCTATTTCTTTCTCAGGAAGTGAAAAGAACCACTTCTGACATATCGGTTCCAAGGAAAGGGGAAAGACCATTGGAAACAAGGCAGAGTCAATCCCTTTAAGTGCCATGGTGGTCTTAAATCCCTTTACATGGAATCGAGGGTCATCAGTCGGCTTGAACTTGGGTATGTCTTCGGCTGAGAAATCCTTCGGCAGTTTGGTTGCAAGGTTGGGGTCAAGAGGAGGTTGGTCTTGGTAAAAGGTGGGGTCGATGGCTTTTTGGATTGCCTTTTCAAACAGCTTGTCCAAGGAAGAGCTCGAGGTCAACTCCTTGATCTTAGCTTCAAGCTGTTGAACTTGCTCGGCAAGCTTTTGGAGCTTTTCTTGTTGGGAGGCCATTTTGTGGTGTTAAGGCTGATGGGTAATGAAGGTTGGAGGAAGGTTAGGTTTGGATTGGGCTGAGGGCTCAAACTCTTTGGGTCGAGCAAAGGCTATGGAGACGACTTCACCCTGTTTCAAAAAGAAATAAACCCTTAGTGAACTTCCTTGGTCATTATTGAATATATGGATGCAGATGCAAATGCATGTCCTAATTCCATGGTCATCTTTCCTAGAATGAATGTATGAATGCAAGGCGCCCTTTCGTTTTTTGAATTTTTTGCTTTTTTTTTTTTTTTTTTTGTTTTTTTTTTTTTTTTTTTTTTTTTTTTTTTTTTTGAAAGGGCACCAAACGACAAATGGGATGTATGATATGCATGTGCCTAAAGAGGTTAGGGTCACGCCTAGAGGTCGAGCCTATGTTGGCTGAAGGTAAGGTCAATCCTAATGTGAGTCTAAAGTCAACGTCTAAGGTCAAAGTCTGTGCCTACCCTAGTAGTCAAGGGTCAAGACCTAAGGTTCAAAGTCTGTGTGGACTAAGGTCGAAAGTTTGAAGGACAAAGTCCTAGTGAACTATGGTCACAGACTAAGGTAGAGGTCAACTAAAGTCACTATGGGCTATGAAATGCATGATGTGAACTAAAAGATGACCATGGACTATATGAAAGTGTTGTGTTAAGGTCTAGAACTGTACAATGGCTAGGACCCATACATGCACATATATACAAGACACGTGATGACAAGTCAACTATGGTCGGTCTAGGTTAAGTCAGAGAGTGTACCACGCCTAAAAGTAGAGCTTGGTCCAGTTTTCACCACTTGCAATTAGCGATGTATGGCCAAGATACCCCTTATGCACACGCATCAGTAACACGTGCACACACGGCATGGGCGGGATAGGACTTGCCTTAGCCATGCGATCAATTAACCACATGCAGCCAAGGTAGTATCCCCCCTTATGGTAGTCTCGAGCATAGAACATGCCCATATGAGACCAAGGAGCCTAAGGCGCGACCTTATTCGAAAGGTCACATGCAAAATGCAAAATCCAATAAACGTGATGATGGAATTACGAGACTTTTCAAGTCTGTCCACTTCACCTAACGGTGATTATCCCCAGTGAAGTCGCCAAATTGTAGGACGTGGGCCGCGCCCTCGCGTATAGCGGGCGCGCGGCTTGGTACTACATCGAGGTGCTTTGCGTGGGCTTGAGCCACGGAACCCGCACGTGAGTGCGTTGGGGTAGTGTTGTCGAGTAAGGGGAGTCGCCACCGTGCCTAAAAGGTTATTCACGGACGCCCGAAACGTTGGTGCCAAAACAATGGCCCCACGTCCAATCAAGTAACCAGTCGTGGGTTCGGGGACATGGTACGGATTGAATCAGTAACCCAATCCGCCCGCATGTAGCGGCCTCTACTCGGTCTCATTGTAATTCCATTAAGCACGATTTATTGGATGCACACAACTTACATATTCGTAACCTTATTAGCGCACTAGCCCTAAAGATTACTAAGTGAGTTACTATTATGTACAAACGAAGACTTCTACAATGGACAAGGCGATCGCTTTATTGTTAGTCAATATTAACAAGGTGCTTAGAAAACCGGTCGTCCATGATTATCTGACTTTAATGTGATACGCATAATTTCCGGTCTTGTTTAAGCAATATATACAAGTGTGATAGAATATGTGCAAAACAAAACATGAAAAACAATGGTTAGTAATCATAATAATGAATATATGTATTCTTCTCACCTTGTCCCTGCAAATACACAAATTGTTAAAAACTAAAACGCGATGTCCTTTGGTTGAATTGCTAATTAAGACAAAGAAAAACGTTAGTATTGACAAGATAGAGATAATAATAATAATAATAAAGGTTAGCGAAAACGAATTAAAAGCATAAATAATAATCCTACATATTTACATGAGACGATTCAAAGTCGGTTTCTACATTGTATAAATTACATTAGAACTCATAATAATGGTTAATCAAGTTAAAAGAAAGTGAAAGAGAATTATAGGTGAGTAATCTCAGAATTAAACCTTGTTTTCGCTTGTCAAAACGAATCGAAAGAACGCAAAAGACTCGTGTTTATGTGTATTTGTGAAAGAATTTTGTGAATGAGAGAGAGAATGCAAATACGTATGTGAATTGACTGAGTATGCTTAGATCGTAAAGTTGGAAGTCGGAAGTTGGAAATCGTGTGTTTCTCGAATGAGGCAAGGTGTATTTATAGGCGCGGAGGCAGGAAAACGAGCGTATATACGCTGATGAGCTGCGTATATACGCTCAAAGGCAGCGTATATACGCAGCTCATCAGCGTATATACGCTCCTCAATACCCTGCGTATATACGCTCCTAGGAGCGTATATACGCAGGCTTCTGCGTATATATTTTTTCCAAAAATCTGAAATATTTTAATTCGGAATAATTCTTTGCCATATGTCTCGATTTTCTAAGATTACGGATTATTCTAGACGCCTCCTTTCGCAAGAAAGTATATTTCTAGGAGATTCTAGAACATTCCGCGTATTTTCTAATTATTCATGTATTTTCTGCGTATTCTGCGTATTTAAACATTGCAAAATTCATAGAAAATCATAGAAAAATCAGAAAAATAATTTAAAAATACTGGCGGATTCAGAAAAATGTGACGAACATGATGAAAAACAAAAAGCATGAGAATCGCCAGCGTAACTTGTTTGAAAACCTTTGAGATTATCGAGAAAACCGAAAGAAAATATTTTTGCCTCGTATTTGACCTTTGACTCATAATTTCGAGTGTGACTTGACTTCACATATTTCGAGCTTCATTACGAGTTCAATTGCGTTTTTTCGAGTTCGAATTAATTGCGACATGTGGTATACTTCATCATTGATTACTCATTTGGGGAGACATTTTTAGGTGTCTACAGTGATCAACACTGGCCTTGGCGGATGTCATCTAACACCTCTGTCCCTTTCTTTGGAGTGATACATTTGAGCAAAGGGTGAGTGAAAGATTTCTTGTAGAGAGTTGGCCATTCCAATATACGAACCACGTATCCCGCCGCTTCATGTACTTGGCCTTTTTCGGATCAAGGGTTAGTATTCCCGTTTGTTTGAATTTAATGATCTCGTCAATCCAGGTGCTTCCCCTATTCATGTAGTGGACTTCGTCTAGCTCGTCTATACTTCGTTGATTCTTGACTTCCCAGAAGACAGACCTGAGAGAGTCTCCAGTAGCCGAGCTAGCCAGCTTGGACAGGGCGTCGGCTTGATTGTTTTCTGACCTAGGCACTTGCACTAGGTGAAAACGCTCCAATCCTTCTACTTCCTTCTTTACCATGTCCAAGTATTTGATCATATTTTCATCCCTGGCCTCATACTCACCATTGACTTGACTCACCACTAATTGAGAATCTAACATAGCATTAATTTTTTGTGCCCCAGCCGCTTTACACATTCTGATTCCTGCCACCAAAGCTTCATATTCGGCCTCGTTGTTTGATGTTTAGAATTTGAACCTCATGGCATATTCGAATGTGTCCTCTTCTGGCGATTTGAACAAGATTCCTGCCCCACAGCCATTTTGGATAGATGAACCATCTACAAATAATGTCCACACGTCGCTTGACGTTTCGGCTGGGGGAAGCCTGGTCATTTCCATGATAAAATCCGCTAGGGCTTGCCCCTTTATGGCCTTTCTTGGTTTGAACTCTAAGTTGAACCCATTCAATGCTATCGCCCATTTAAGCATCCTTCCGGAAGATTCCAGCTTGGTCAAAGGTTGCTTGATTGGCTTGTCAGTGTAGACAACAATTTTGTGAGCTGCTAAATAGGGACGAAGTTTCTTGCTAGCCATCATTAGTGCCAGGCCAAACTTTTCAGATGTGGCATAGCACATTTCTGCTCCTTGAAGTACATGGCTTACAAATTAAACCGACAACTAAAATCCTTCCCTCTCGGCCACCAGCACAGCCGACAAGGCATGTTCGGAGACCGAGAGGTACATGTACAAGGTCTCTCCTTCCATAGGGCTTACCAACCTTGGAAGGGAGTGTAAATGTTCCTTCAACTTGACAAAGGCAGCTTCAGCCTCCTTGCTCCACTCAAACTTGGCACTCTTTTCGATTGACTTGAAGAAATACTGACACTTATCCCCAGATTTGGAGAGAAATCTGCCAAGTGCCGCTAGACACCCTGTCAGTCTTTGGACCTCCTTCACATTGCGAGGCGATTGCATGTGTAAGACAACTTTAACTTTGTCGGGGTTGGCCTCAATACCTCTTTCGTCTACCAAGAACCCCAAGAACTTGCCAGAAGTAACCCCAAAGACACACTTCTTCGGATTTAGTTTCATGCCAAAATGTCGCAAAGTGTCAAATGTCTCTCGTAGGTCCCTGGCATGATTTTCCTTCTTCTTGCTCTTGATGATCATGTCATCAATGTAGGCTTCTACATTCCTTCCAAGCTGCTTAGCGAAGATGGTGTTTACACATCTTTGGAAGGTAGCTGGGGTGTTTCTTAAGCCAAATGGCATTACCTTGTAACAATATAGCCCATTGCCAGTGACAAAGGCCATTTTGTCCTGGTCTTCCTCCTTAAGAGGGATTTGATGAAACCCAGAATAGGCATCAACGAAGCTCATGGCCTCGTGCCTCGCTGTAGAATCTACTAGCTTGTCGATCTTTGGGAGTGGGAAGCTMTCTTTYGGACAAGCCTTGTTCAAATCTGTGTAGTCCACACACATTCTCCACGTCCCATTTGGTTTGGGAACTAAAACCACATTGGCCACCCACTCCGGATACTGGCAAGGACGAATGAACTCAACGTCTAGCAATTTTTTCACCTCTTCGTCAGCTGCCTTGCTTCAAACCAGACCCAAGGTTCCCTTCTTTTGCTTCACTGGCTTGAAAGTGGGATCAACATCAAGGCTATGCTGGGTAATCTTTGGATCCAGCCCTGGCATTTCCTCCATTGAGAATGCAAAAACGTCTTTATACTCCCTCAGCAAGTCCTTAACCTCTTATCCCAACTCGGCATTCATGGCGTCACCTACCTTAACCGTTCTCCTTGGCAAGGTGGGATCCAAGGCGAAGTCCTCTTGTTGGCCTCCTGGCTTTGGCCGAGAGATAGAAGCAAAAAAACCATGGATGGCCATCATTTCCTGGTGAGTACCATGGACCATCATTACTTCACCAGATTTCCTCTTCTTGGAGACCCCTTGTTTCGAAGTCTCTAGCACATCACTATCCTTGCCCTCAGCAAGTGGCTTAACGGTGGTAAGGTAGCACTCTCGAGCAACTTGCTGATCTCCATAAATTATGCCAACCTTGCCCTCGTCACTGATAAATTTCATCAACATCAAGTGTGTGACCACCACGGACTTTGAAGTATTGAGCGTTGGCCTGCCGATGATGACGTTGTAGGCTGTCATATTTTTGACCACCAGGAACTTGACTCGCAAGTGCCTACAAACGTTTGTCTCGTCCAAGACGAAGGGTGAGAGTGACCACTCCCACTGGCTGAATGATGCCACCACCAAACCCAATTATGGGATTGTGACTGACACAAATCGTACATTCAATGTATTCTTTGCTTCTGAAGGGCACCTCAAGCTTTATTAGACGTCGGCAGGAGCTTCCGCGTATCAATAAGAATGCGACGGACACGCTTATCCGCACTTTTCTTGACACTAGAAGGGTCGATATGGGTGGGGTAGCTTACTCCCCACGAATCATCCTGACAAAATGGAGCGTCTGGGAATTCTCTACCTCCTCTCTAATTAGGAGCATGCATTGTAGGAGTTCTACATAATCAGTGTGGCCATTCGTAGTTGGGCCTCCTGCGGCGAACCTACCAGAATCGTACTGGGATGATTCCGGAGTCAAAATGTCCTCTGTGGGGGGGCACCTCCGTGTTAGAGAGATTTCGTCAAAAAAATCTCTTATATTAAATGGCTTCTTTTACCTTGCCCTTGGTTGTCGCCAGGCGTCAATAGTTCGCTGTGAGGTATTATCACATATCATCACGGTAATGTCCAGGCTCTTTTGATACTGCGAAACACTTGGAACTTCCCTCTTCCATTCCATTGTTTTTTAGGGGGCGGATCATCGATTATCGAAAAGGACATCTCACTACTTCCTTTGCATAGAAATGGAAAAAGATCTTTTCGTGTTATTCAACTGTTGGGGTTGGACGGTATAGCCCTGAATTTCTACTTTGCATAAGGGAGGCTTTCTGCAGTGTTCCCTCCTCAATACCTATCCACGTCGGTGCCAGACCTCTTTTATCGACCCCCACCGCTTCAGTAGTGCCTGAGATACATTGATTATTGAGAGGGAAGAGCTGTTACCTTTCTCCTTCGGCACTTACTTACCAGGCACGCCTCTTCAGCAATGGATCATGTTCTGCCTCTTCTCATATTCGTTCAAGTCATCCCCAACACTGTCTTATTGCCATTTGGAATTGAGAAGGACGTTCCTCATCCAACACACGATAAAAATTTATCCCAGAGATCTCCAGCCCTCTGGGATCTCCGGCAGTCTGGAATTTGACAAAAAAGAGTTCAGGTCTTGTCTTGCCAAATGTTGAAGCTTTACATGTCCCTCAAAGCTCTCAATTGGGCTTTGTATTGAAATCCATACAAGCGCTAGGATTCATTTCTGTGCCCCATACTCACAAAACATCCCGCCCTGGCGATCGTGCAATCGTTTTGATCAATGAACTCTAAGAGTTAAAGAATCTAGACTAATGAAGTGTCAGGATAGCAACTCTTGGGCCAACCGCCAAGAAGACCGCACTGATGAACCACGCCTTTGCTGTGTAGCCCCTTAAGAGTAATTGGAATAACTCTCACAGATCCGCATCCCAAACCAGGCGCAAGCGACCGTGAGTGTTAGATGAGAAGCCCTGTATCTCGCCAGCATATCATCTGGGTACCTATTTGTTCTAGTCCACAATCGCCTCTCACCCCAACTCACGCATCAATAGACTGCGGACACACAATTGATCTTCCTGGGATGACAGAATACGCACCGCCATCGAAGGCAAACTACCGTAGAAGGACGCTAAAATGAGATGGACCAATAAAAAAAGAGTTACTTATCAGTTAAGGGATGAGCGCTTTTGACCATCCTAGTCAGCCCCTTGGAGTCAACTAGTCGAAATTGACCAACGACCCCTCATCCTAATCGTGTCCCGGCCCGCTTCATCCCCCCCGATCAGGCTGTGACACTCGCGCCCCGTTACGACGCAGGCTCGGACACTGGACCCAGGCGATCCCTTCACCCTGCCCGGCATCATTGGTCGCAATGCAGACACCCTCAGCCCCACTGCGAAAACTCGGTTGGCCTTCGCCCCCCATCCGATGACATGTGCTTTGATACATGGACCATGCGTTCTACGAACGAACGTGTGTAAGGTTCGTACAACCAAAATTGGCTGTGTGAAACCTTCAGAATGTCACTTCATCATAACGAGCGGCCAACTTAAGCTGCCTC
This sequence comes from Bassia scoparia, assembly GCA_008642245.1. NCBI lineage: Eukaryota > Viridiplantae > Streptophyta > Magnoliopsida > Caryophyllales > Amaranthaceae > Bassia > Bassia scoparia. The sequence continues at coordinate 30,696 of SNQN01002306.1, read as the reverse complement.
GTTCAAGGCCTCTACCTTGTCCCCCAGCGATAGCCAGTAGAGATTTGGTTCCTTCGGCTCTTTGCATCGTTAACTGTGATCTCCTGTCGGTGGATAAATCGGAGAGCTATCGCGCGGTCGACACTGCTACTCTTATTCATAGCATCCATGACCAGATCTTTGGTGGTCTCCTCGCGAGAGAAAGACTAATGATCGAGATACCTCGATACTAGGCGCGTGTCATATAACCATATAAGGATCCCAACACCCATATGATTTTGAGTCGGTGCACTTAACAAGCCGGCCGCGCATGAAGTATGTAAGATAAGATGCCTGCCAGAGGCAGGTTGGTAGGCAGGACTTCAGCCGAGACAAGTAGACTACACGCAAATCGCGAAGAACAAAGCGTAGCTAAACTGGGCTCATCGCGCTTTTACTCGTTCCTCTTTGTCGGCACTGTACGAGCAGCCACGTAAAGACGAAATCAAATTAGGCCTCCTTCGGGGCCTTGTGAAGGATTTTTGACTATGATTGGTTTAGCAACTGGGAATGATGGAGTGTTTTACTCCAAAGCTTGATTGGCAGGGAAATCTTACACAACCATGTCAGTCAAAGTCTATAAGACGTTGACGTTACCTACACGGCTTTCAACGCCGGGCAATACGGGCGACTGATACTATCCGCTTGAGAGTCCAGACGTTCGAGTCTACTCTCAATTATTTGCTGAAGAGAAGAAACAGCGGCTTACATGATACTGCATACCCTTTGAGAGATTTATCCTTGAGGTATGCACCCGTGATAAAGCGTAGCGCCTATATATGTCCTGACAGTAGAAGGCGTCCAGCGTCAGAAGATGTAATGTACATACACCGCCAATCTTAGAAGAGTGGACCGAGCTGGTCGTGCCGCTCCATCCTAACATAAAGATTACTCTCTTCTTTGGAAAGATGGACGGTAGCTGAATCGTCCTTCTGTTGGTCATCGGTACCTCTCTGAGCCGATTTTGATTGACATCCTATTAGTGGCGCCAAATTTAGAATCATGTAGCATAATAAATTGGACATTGTATTGGTCCTGGGCCTACAATATTCCCTATTTCTAGTTTTGAGAGAGGCGGTGGAGTGCATTCCTTCAATGCTAACTCTCTAAAGAACGACTGGACCTTTTTAATTGCGACGACATTGAACAGCGTGTCCATGGCTATCTACCGATGATCTGGCCCTGCGACATGTATTGTTGTTGCTCCATGCAACAAGGCCTTGACTGGCACCTGCACAAAGGACAATAATCCTTGGCTTAATCTCCGCTCCGATTCTTAGTAAGTATGGAGTTAGGGAAGTAAAAGTGCCAAGAATAGAGAGAACACAGTATGCACGACGAGATGCTCTCAAAGTAGTTGGGAGTATGCAATAAATGCTAGGAGGATTGTGTGTGTTTTTCTTGGTTTTTCGGGGTATTTATAGGCAAACCCTCAAAAACCAAGGCATCCTTTGGATGGGTGACACTTGTCATCCATCCGTGCTTCCGAGCGTTCCTTACTATYATTTCAGTGTAGAAACGTCGGTTCTCCGTCCTGTTTCGGTCTAGATTAGTTTAATCTGTTGCGTTTGCCACGTGGATCATTTCGACCCAATATTTGAAGGACACGTGGGCAAGGATTTTCCGTGCCACATCAAGCTTGTTTCTAGTAATGATGTGTTCAACCATTCGTTCCCAAGCCAATAATAAAAAATCATAAAATCCCTCCAAAATACGGTTAACATGTTCCAATTTCGGGGTTTGTTCCCTTCAAAAAATGGCAAGAAATATTGTTTTAAGAATAAAATGACTTGTTACCATTAATATTTTTTTGGTTGGAAAAATTCCTCGCTATTAATTGTTTCTTGAAGAATTAATACCCTAATTTGAAAAAAAATGTGATGTTTATGACCTTGTATGTTTAAGGTCATTACCAAAATTGTGTAACCTCCACAAACGTTGAAACTTCTTAATGCTGGTGTAAAAACAACTGTTAATGTAATAACAACATTATTGCGGCCAACAAAATATTAGGATATTTCACGATTTGATGTTTGATCAATTAATTTCTAAATCACTCGTCAACAAATTATCAGCTAAAAATTCAAAGTAATTTATTTGCTACATTTAAAGTAAACATAAAACCAATAACTAACATGATTTCTTATATAGAGTTTCAATATTTATTAAAAATTTATCAAATTTACTTATTTAAGTAGAGAGTAACACTTAAGAAATAGATGCCCAGAGACACCAAGTGTTTTTCTTCTCTTATTCTTTCATATAGTATTCAAACTTCCACTTCGACCAATTTGCCCACTTTTTACACACCAAAGAAACAACCCCTTTTGATTTCTTGTCAAGTTTGGGGAAAACYTGGATACACATTAACGCCTCCTTGAACAGCAGAGGGTGAGGTACACATAGCTTTTGTTTCTTAAGCGGAGGTCCCCACTCCCACGTCATGATTAGCTATTAAGAACAATGAGTGTGTGTGTGTGAGAATATGATATATATATATAATATACTATTAGAGAGAGAGCCGAGATGTGAGTCTAGAAGAGAAAAGAGAGAAGTTTCCATGCATGAGCTTGGTAAGAGAGGGCCAGTGATGAGAGAGAGGATGTTAGATAGGATGTTAATTTTAGTGCTACAATTAGATTGCCGTACAGAAACAGTAAGATTTTACCTAAATAATGATTCTGGGACAACACATACTACCCCAATAAGACGAGTAAATCACGAGGAATGCCCATAAGATCTCAACGGAGAGAAGAAGGAGAGGAGAGGGAAAAACATAGAGAGATTCATATAAATACTCTCTAGACTCTTTATAATTAATTATGATTTTTCAATTTGATCACAATTATTTTAATGCCTTGATAACTACAAAGATCCTCAATTTTTAATTAAATGTCAATTTACTTTTTTTGACAAAATTTAATATTACAATAATAAAATATTTGAATTGATTGCTTTTTTTCTTTTGGAAAGTTTTATTCGTAGTATAGTAATTAAACTCACTTTGAAGTGTAGAAAGGTAATTAATAGAGATTGTGATGTGATACTCTATGCCACAGAGTGATAATTTTGAAAATTCAATGCTATATTCGAGCCATAGAGATGAGAGGACACTATCATTCCAAAGAATTATTCTCGCTGCATACGATTTATGATATATCTTTTATTGTCCAGCTATATTTTCATAACCTTGACATTTAAACAGCCTTATATAAAGAATACTAGATAATACCGAGCACAATGCTCGACTTTTAATAAAGTACGAAATGTCGTAAATAAATCAAAACTTATTTTTTTAAAATGTGATTATTTCATAATAATGTTTTATATTTGATAAAAATAGAATAATATGTATATCAATTAATAAATGTTTAAAGTTTTATCCAAATTACAATTATAACATTAATTGAATGTTTATTATTTTTTATGCATAAATAATATTTAATAATAATATATAATAATAATAATAATAATAATAAATATAATATAATAAATAATAATAAAATAATAATAATATAATATAATAAATAATAATAATAATAATAAATATATAAAATAAGGTGGAAATGGGAGGATTTTGGAGGAAATATGAAGGGGTTGGGATTGCTTTAATATGTTTAGATAATATTTATTCTTTGGTTATTATAGATAATAAAATTGAGTCTATATTATAAAGGAAAAGATCGAACATGGACACTAATCACTTAGGAAGACCCCTAGTCATTCCAAAAGGGACTAATGTAGCCTTACACACATAACTTGGTTGGTAATGCCATACTATAATGCGCTAATTGCATTCTAAAAAGCCTTTCTCATACAAGTATTTAATATTTTTAGGTCAATATCCTTGCCCTTTTTTATGTTATTTCCATATACACACTTGTAGTTTCATTAAAATCATTAGATGTTGCATCATTAATAAAATTAGTAGTGTTTTAAAGGTTCATGACAGGCAATATGGGTTAAATTTTTTGGGCATTTGCTAACGAAGAAAAACAGGTTCATGCAAACATATTCAGGAAATCACATAACTGCACAACTTACTTAACACATAAATTAATACATACAAACCTACCTACATTAGTTCATACATAAGGGTCATTAAATTCATACATACACACCAGGTTCAATTTASTAACAACAATGCTCTGATCTGCACCCCAAAAAAAACCTGCTGTGCTTTGATCAGGGAGCACATAAAGGCCCATATTCGATAAAAATGCATGACATCATCTAATAAARAGACAATTCCATAACATCAACTACAAAGCATATCGAGATGAGCATTCTTCATTTCCAGAATCAGTTTCATAATTTCCTCCTACTGGTTCGGCTCCTAGCTCATTCTGATCATGTCCTCCTGGCTTGTTCAATTCACATCGCCTTCTTCATCATTGCCACCTTGTAGCACCAAAAATGCACGCACAAATAAAATTAAGCTAAGTCTGACAGTAAAAAATCAATCAACACGTTAAACCATTGTAACAAATCACAAGGTAAAAAATGCATACCAAAAGAGTAGTTCCCAGATTCGTCTAGGGACTCAGTTTCAAGGTTGTTGGCAATTACACGGTTGCGTATATCTTGCATAAGTTCCTCCGTGAACACCTCAGGATACAAAGCATGCAGCATATGCTACACAACCAAGGACTCCGTAGTTGCAGCCTCAGCCTTATAGGAAACAGAATTAAGCAAATCACCATATTTTTTTAAAGCTTCCCGAGCCTTCTGAGCGTCTTTCTTAGAAATGGTTTCCTTGCATTTTGGCGCACGCTCGATGTCCTACTTCGTATATTCTCCAACATGTTCATCCCAAACATTGCCCAGGTTGTTTGTTATGGTTAATATGCTGAAATCTGATTCTGCATTTGATTCCGACACCTCTTTGCTAAGGTCAACTTTAAAGTACTTGATAACTCGAGTCAGCCACATACAATACGGGAGAGAAGTATGCTTCGGGTGTTTATGTGCTGATAGCATGTACTTGATCATCATTGTTGGCATGTTGTACCTTTTACGTTTAAGAATGCAGTACATCATGGACATGTCGAGGAAAGTAATGGAAGACTTTCTCCCTCTGCAACCGATAAACGAGTTCATGAGGATTAGGTGAAGGAGTCGGGTTGGCAATGGAAGCTGATCCATCTCAGGCTTTTCAGTCAAGTCCGTGTCATTGTCCATGAGGACTTGATTGATGCAGTCTTAATGGTCAAAGTGGTTAGCCATACTCCACTTTTGCCCCGGATAATCAAACAACCCCACAATTGGAATTTTAAAAATTTCTACCAGAATGTCCGCATCCAAATGTATTTCCTTCCCCTTCACCCAAGTATTGATAACCCCTGGTTCACTCCTCGGCTTGAAGTGAGTGTAAAACTACCAAACTAACTTCGAGTATATCAGCTCTTTCACAGTTAGGAGCTCATGCCACTGCTGGTACTAAAACCAATTCTTTATATATGTGGCTCATGCCTCTTCAAGGGACTCGAAGTTCACAGCTCGTCCAAGGGATATTTTCCTCTTTCCTTGAACCTTTAAATACAGATTATGGTATGCTTTTGTTCGGAAATGTGTGCTAAAAGTTCCTTCAAATGCCGAATCAAAAAAGGATGCCTTCTCATTCGCCTTCCCCTTCTTCTGGGAACCCGTATTTGGTCTTTCTGCCTTTCCTTTTGCARCCTATTCTGTTGCAGTGTAGCCCCTTGTCAAGTGTCGACGGCTTGTTGGACGAGGGTTTTCGTCTTTCTTCTTCATGGGTGCTTTTCGCTTTTTTCCACTGCCGTCTTCCTCATCCCTCGGCACCTGTTTGGGGTGTCTCCTTGATCTTTGCTTGACTCCCATTACTGTCACATTGCAAGAAGAAAATGATCGGAAAACCATAATTAGACAAAACATATTTATGAAATACATAACTGACTGACAACGATTCAATTTTATCCGTAACTAGGGAGCATAATTACCATACATAGTGGTGGATACTTCAAACCACGCACATTAAACCAGATTATCAAAATCACTACACAATTCAGGTAATGACCAACTTGTTATAAGTCTAATCCAAAAGAATGTAAACAAAACACATGAGAGAGACACCTTGAACAGGGCATCAAAAATATATAATGTCCTAAATGAGAGATACATCGACGAGCTAGCTACGATAAACTTTKTTTAAAGAACATCATATAATGTGATATCCATTATTAACTTGGCAAAAAAATCTGTTAATACTTTTGGGCAACTTTCATTTTTAGGGTTTCCAAAAAACAACAAATCTCAAAATTAATGGAAATTACTTTCAATGGGATTAACATATGAGTGTAGATGCACAGTTGAATTCAAATAATCTACAATTGTTAGTTCAAATAATCTAACAACAGTTGAATTCAACAAAATTCACAACAAACAAGTCAAATAGCAGGAGAAATTTGGCGGAAAATGTAAACTAACCTTTGTTGAAGACGGATGAAGAGTTAAGAACAATGAATTAACAAGAACAACGAATTAACAAGCAACGAATTAAAAGAACAGGAAATTTGAATGGAGAGAGTTTTTTTCTTTGTTTTGATATGCAATGAATTTGTTGATTTTGTTTCTGGGAAGAAATGAAGGACGGTTGTTAACACCTAATTCGGTGCCTCATTTAGTTCCCGAAAGTCAGAGTTGATACCTTGTACGCGGCGGTCGAAACGTTATGAATTTGCGCAAAGTGTCACAAAGAATTGAATTTTGAATCGAATGAATTGTGAATGTGTTTGATTGTGTTTAGAAGAGCTTAGGGATGTTATGAAAGCAAAGAGAGGTATTTTTCTTTATTTATTTCAATTATTTTCGGTTATCTTTTTAACTTTAGGATTTTTTCAATAATATTAAAATTGTGATATTCAAAATTTCCACTTTCATGCATTCTTCTCATTTTTCTGAGTTCACCAGTATTTTTAGTTTATTTTTCCGATTTTTCTACAATTTTCTATGACTTTTAAAAAATTTCAAAAATCAAATAAACAAAAAATACATAAAAATCAGAAAATACTTCAAAATACAAAAAAAATACACGATGTTCTAGAACCCCCTAGAACCGTTTCTTTGCAAAGGGGTGTCTAGATTCATCCAAAATCCAAGAAATACAAATCAAATCAAATATACGGTATAATACCTATATAATCGAGAGTATATACGCTCCATGAAGCGTATATGCTCCGTCGAGCGTATATACACTCCATGGATCGTATATGCTCCAAGATCAAAGGGGATCCGAATATTTCAAGCGGTATATACGCCCAACTGAGCGTATATACGCTCGTTTTTGGCTTTCGTGCCTATAAATATGCGCTTTGGACTCTGAATTGGAAGAGGAGGACGACAGGAAAAACTCTCTCTTGTGCTCTTCATAAACATCCTAACTCTTCTAACACAATCAAACACATTCACATTCATTTGATCAATCGATTCAAATTCCATTCTTGTACCTTTGCGCATAATTCAAAACATTTCGACCGCCGCGTACAAGGTATCACTCTGAGACTTCGCGGAACTAATGAGCACCGAATTAGGTGTCTACAGTTTTGGGGGAGTAATGAGTAATACAGTGGTAATGATGGTAGTTTTTTGGGGAATGAAGTTTCACGGTATCCTTTTTTTGGGTTTTTATTTTTTTTTTGTTTTTTTTAATTCGGTTACAATATTTGAGAAACAAAAACAAATGAAAAATATAGAAAGTAACTAAGAAAAATATATTTTTTTACACATAAAAAGGAGGTTATTTATTCATTAGGGATAGCATGATATTAGTGACTAAGAAAAATTTAATCTTTCCCATTTAGTCCTTTTTTCAAGGCAAACCCCAATACTATTACTAAGATACGATTGATTATATATTTGAGGAATATTTGACTAGATAATCATTCCAAAAGATTAATTTGACATACAAATCCGACCAATTTCTATTAGTAACCCAAAAAAATTGTACGGAGCATTAAAGTGCGAGTATTAAGACTTGCCAATTTTTCTTTAATTTCTTGACCAAGTCTTGGTTGAGTCTAGGTATTCAGGCTAAAATTGACTTAGATTGAGGAGTAAGTAACAAGAAGAACTACACTTTCGAGTTTTTTACTGATAAGGACCCTAAACTTATTTTCACCGTTTAGACTCAACTCATTTTTTAGTCAAAATTAACCATTGTGAGTTAAAAATTGGCCATGCTTGAGTTAAGTAATTCAAATCAATAAATATCTTCCCAATTAAGTTAACTTTGAAAAAATTGTCTTCATCTTTTTGTCAAAATTTACTCTTCCTCCTCCCTAAAGTTTCTTCAATTCATAAAGCACCAAACTTTCTCTATTACACTAAACCACTTTAATGGCTCCATCAACGAAAACTTTCTATGAGAAATCAAACACTATAAGAATTGTAACCACCTAGAAACCACCTTATAAACCCACAACATTAATGGATGTTCATGTAGACTAATTTTTTTATGCTCAACCAATAACAAAAGAAATCAATAAAAATTGACTACAATATTTCGTCGACAATAATTATGATGTTTGTGCTACTTTCATTAAGTCGATGATRATAAATTCCTTAACTATAATAGTTCATTCTATTTTTTAGATTTCCAATTTTATTTTTTTATTTTAAGATTTAATTTTGGAGGGAATCATTGTGAGTGTTGTTTTTAGAGAGAGAGTGAGAAAGAGAGAGTGACGACTGGGGAAAACATAAACTGCCCCAACTAATTTACACATGGTAATAACCAAAAAGAATTATGGGTAGTTCCATAAAAAGATCCAGAATAACCTSCACGTAAGGAGGTTGTCTAATCTGTGTATGGTTCGAAAATCTTTTTCCATATAATAAAATAACTGCCAAAGATAACCACCACGTGACGATTTTCTATTACAAAATTGACATCCCAACTATTTAAATAGACAAAAGCCATTTTATGGCAATTCATTAACWCTTGTTCTTTAAGAACATTTTAATGGCAAATACGTACCGACCACCTCTATACCCTTGTAAGAAAGCCCGAATCATCACCTGCAACAAGACCACCGTTCACAAGATTATCCTCTCTTATATTTAGAGGAAGAGGCGAAATGGAAGTGGAAGGTTAATAGATGTTTCAAGAAACCAAAAATGGAGAAATATTCCCTTCCATGGCTAAAAAGTGCCGTCTTTAGTGTAGACTGTGACATWGAGTTTTTGTCCTCAATGATCTTTCCAAGATTGTCTAATGAAGATCGTAGTTTAGCAATGCAAGTGTGCAAGGCATGGGGGAGACAAATAGTTACAAACTACTGCAGGCCTAATTACAGACAAATGTACCGCCTAGCTTGCGAAAGGAATAGCAGGTTCCTTACGCCTCGATGTTACGCAAGCATGTTTCTCTACCTCCTGTTTTGATATGTTTCATATGCGATTGCCAGCTTTGGAAAAAAYGCACAAAAGAGGAACCTCCATGGTGGGATGAGTGGAATAATCCACAATTTGGAACTGATTATGGAGAGCATTGCAACCCTTTTGGCGAAGACGAAGGATTGATTATCCACTACTCGCAAATCTGCAGAAATTTTTAARTGTCATTTACATAAGATAATATGATATTGGATTGTTTGTTTTACTGTTTGTAGGCAAGCAGTTGTATAAAGTCATATTGATTAAGTAGGTATGGTAATAGCCACAAGAAGATATGGTTATTTCCTTTTAATAGTGTTAAATAATTATGTCCAAGATGTCCCATTTGATAATTATGTTTAAGGTCAATGTTAAAATATGTATCTTTATGGATGTTTACCTTTGTTTAATGAATTTGTATATTGATGTTTACCTTTGTCTCATGAAATTTTTGATGAATGTCTTCATATATTTAACTCTTAGTTTCGTTTACTTGTCAACAAATTTTGCGTTCCTTCTAATTAGCATAATACAGATCTCAATTTAGACGGAKAACATTCTCTGCCAAATAAAGGTGTTCATGTATTTAAGTCTTTCGTTCATTTATTTGTAAATAAATCTTACATTGGCTTCATTGCCATTAYCTTCCATGAGGTCATTTGCAGAAACCCATCTGAATTCACCACACGCACTGCATTTGTACTTTAATGCTCCGTACATATTGAGAATAAATTTGTCAGTTTTCTCTTTAAGACAATGTTTTGACATAGCATATTTATTCGACAAATTACTAATTCTGAGATGATTTATTTATGTAAATAGGATATTTGTATATGATTTTATTTGCAAATAGTTTAGGTAACTAATTCAAAATCTTTCTCCAAAATACGAATAAAGGAAAAGGCAGTAAGTCAACTTCAACTTCCTAAATTGATTTATATATATTCCATCAAAAACAAAAATATGTTGTAATATATATATATATATATATATAATATATTATATATATATATTATATATATTTATATATATATATTCCTAAATTTTTTTTTTTGGTTTTCACGGTTTCCTATTTACTAAAATTTAAACCGGTTAATTTTCGATTGGTTTTGAATTGCAAGGTTGTATAGAGATCTCTATTCCATTGAACATTATTCAATGACATAAAATAGTTTGGTCAACTCCAAATGATTAATATCAGCACCTCATTCAAAAATTCCATAAAATAAATGGCAAGTAAAGCAATTGGCTAAACCAATTGATGAATTGAGTAATAAAACACAATCCTTAAAAAATCAGTCAAATCACACAAGTCGTGATCGATGAAACAAATAGTATTGAAAAGGTACATATAAAATATGAACAGTAACAAATAGAATTAAGTGGGTCTCAATCTTTGAGTTAAGTATATAATTAAGACCTAAACTTTGGCCTTTTCACACTTTTAGGACTTATAATTTTGTTTGCTCACTCTTAAGACCTAGGGTTAGAATTTATGCAGTTAACCTACATTTAACCCACTAAGTGATTTAGGTGAATTAATATAAAAAGAAAATTAATTTATCATCCAAAAAAACCATGATAAACACAAATATCATAAATCAAAATAGAAGAATAGAAAATTAATATAAACCTTTTTCAACCTTTGGAAAAAAGAAAATCTCATTCTCTAACATGCACGACCACCCAAAAACTACTTGGTTATGTCTTGCGGTTTTTTAATGTTGCGGAAAACGTTTGATTTTCCAATAATAGATAAACTTAACCGCCTAAATGGTGGTTACTTTTGAAAGATTGTAATGGCTTCTGTCAGATATATCTTGGTTATTAAGCATATATCATATTTCGGGTATTTAATTTATTTTTGTGGAAAATGTTTGATTTTCAATAAAGATTAACTAACGCCTTAAATGGTGGTTACTTTGAAACATTGTATGGCTCTGTCCACGATATATCTTGGTTATTAGCGTATAATACATTATTTTGGGTATTTAATTTTATTTTAAAGGAAAAACGTTGGTTTTCCAATAACAGATTAAAAATAACCGCTTAATTGGTGGTTACTCTGAACATTATATGCCTGTCTAAACATCATTGGTTATTAGCGTAATACTTATTTCGACACACACACAAACACACACACACACACACACACACACACACACACAACACACACACACACACCACACACACACCACACACACACACACACACAACACACACACACACACACACACACACACCAACCACATCACACACAACAACACACACACACCACACACATCACACACACACAACACACAATACCCAAATTGCAGTTTTTATTCCCAATATGAATTCCCTTTTCGATGATGACTATGATTCTTCGTATAGGGGTAATCATCATCTTCAAAGAAACCATACCCAAGATGATTACGCGCACTTTGTCATTGAGGAAACGCAAAAGTGGTCGTACGTCAATTTACATCTTTTTGGAAAATGCCCTCAACAAAAGCATCGTTTTCAATTTTCACGCGGAGATACAAGACTTTCAAAGGACAAAGATGGTTTTAACACTGATRTTCTATGCGCACATGTTTTCTCAAAGCTACGTCCTAAAGATGTTTCGAATTGCCTCTAAGTATGCAAGGCCTAGGGAAAGGCCATTAGAGAATGGTTCTTAGTTCCTGATTTCAAAAATTTGTATGATCAAGCAATTTCAAAGATGSGCAATAAGAATTACAGCATGACACTACGCYACCAAAATAAACTTCCTCCTGTTCGTATAGAGTTCAGATGTGCAATCCGCGTTATTAACGACGGATTTTAYCGACTGTCAAACAAACGGTCAATAATTGTCATATTACCGACTGCTTTTTATTGGACGCAATTTACCGACCGATATATTAAATTTACCGACCGTTTTTGAAATTGGACGGAGATTACCGTCCGTTTTATATTTTTTCCAACCATTGTACGGTCGGTAATATGGTCAATTTATTTTTTTGACTTATAAAGAAAATTACTAACCCCCAAAGTCATATTACCGACTGTTGACGGTTGGTAAAATTAATATCTATAATTCTTTTGGCCGACCATAAGGTCGTGGCTCGTGGGCCTCACACATATTCTCACTGTTTTCATTTTTTTTCAAGGGCCCTCTCTTTCCTCACCCATTTATCCTATCTCTTCATTCAACCCTTCTCTCTCCTCTCCTCTAATCTCCCTCATCCCTTTTCATCTTTCATTCCTTATCTTCATTTATGCAACCACCTCCGCCTTTTCCCTCTCCTCCAATCTCCCTCATCCCTTTTCATCTCCCTCTTCTTCTCTTCATTTATGCAACCAYCTCCGCCTCACAACCCTCCTCTCACGTCCTCGCCGAGCTGCAGCCGAGCCCGCCTCCTCCCCTCGTCAGTGCTGCCATCACCACCAACGAGCACCCTCCTTGGCTTCAAATAAGGTATATTTTTCAATTCTTTTTTCTCTTTAGTTTGAGTTCAGATCTGAGGAATTTCGTTTGATTTTGTTTTCATTTTTGTTTAGATCTCGGTTTTATTTTCTTTATTTTTTGTTTCCAATTTTCAAAATCGTTCATTGTTTTAGGTCTACAATTTTAGGGCTTTTTTTCGTGTTTAAAAAAAATTAAACTCGTYTTCTGATTTGTGTTGTCGATTCATTTTCTGAAATCGTTCGTTTGTGTTTTCTGATTTTTTTTGTTGTTGATTTTTTTCTTTCTAATTTTTAGTGTTATTTTTAGGGTTAATTGGGGATTCGGTTTTTAGGATTATCATTTTGTTGTTTATTTTTACATTATTTATATGATTTTTTTGTTGTTGATTTTTAGCTTTCATGATTGTTGATTTTAAATTCTAGATCTGACATTATTTGGTATTGTATTGACATTCAAGATTTAGTTTATTGATTTTTTGTATTATGTTACATTTATTTTTTTCGATTTATTTCATTGAATTTTCTGATTCTGTTTTTTGTTTTTCGAATTTCCTAGTTTTTGATTTATTTTGTGATTTTAGTTTATGATTTATTTTCATTTTATTTTTCAATACTTTGTAGTTATGTTGCTGATATTGCTTGTGTGCTTMTGTAGTTATKTTAGCCTTTTGTTGATTTTTGAGTTAATTTTTCTGATTTTATTTTATTATTCTTCCTTTTTTAGTTTAATTTCTAATTTTTTTTGTATGTTTTTTTGTTTCAGACAAGTTGAAGTGTGAAGATAACTCATCTTGTGTTGAAGAATGAAGAATTAAGGATGAAGAATTTAAGATCTTCATATTTTATTGATACTTGTAGTTTTTTTTATTTTACTCATGAATTTCTGTACTTTCTGTGTAATAGTAAATTAAATTTTATTTTAAATTCAATTTCTTCATTCGTGTGATGTTCTGAGCTTTAGAGGCATTTTGTTAAATTGGGGCCAAAGCTAATTGCTGGTCCCAATTTTTATTTTTTTATTTATCTGGCTCAACTTTGAAAACTTGACTTTTACCGACCGGTTGGCGGTCGGTAAAGTCAAATTTTATTGAGAGTTGACTTTTACCGACCGTTGTGCKTCGGTAAAGTCAAACTTATATGAATAGTTGACTTTTACCGACCGTTTGGCGATCGGTAATAATTAAATGCCAAATTTATTTCGGTAATAATGTGGCTTCATAGCATGTTTCCAACTACCAACGGTCGCCAATTTGTTAGATTACCGACCGTTTGGCGGTCGGTAATCTGCGACCGTTACAGACGGTCGGTAATTTGTGTCCGTTTCAGATGGACGCAAATCAACGTCTATTGCTGAAAATAGTTGGTAATCTTTTTCCGACCGTTGCACGGTCGGTAAACCATAAATTACCGACCATACAATTATCGACCGTCGATTACCTACCCTAAACGGTCGGTAAACCCATTAACGACCGTTTTTGCGTTTTTACCGACCGTTTTTTGTTTATTTCGGACGGTCGGTAATGGCTAGTTTTCTTGTTGTGGTGTGTCAGCAATGGAATGAAGGTTTGCCAGTTGTCAAGCGTGCCATGGTAGTTAATGTCGACAACGACAACGACTACAAGGAGGAGTTCAATCCTTTTGGGAAAGGACAAGGCTATGTCATGAACTACAGTCAAATCCGAAGGCATTATAATTAGTAGTAATATTCAATTTTTTTAATCTTATTTTTAGGTCAAAGTAATATGTTACATTTGTGATTTCCTCTTTTGTAACTATTTTATGTAAGTATGTGTGCGGTGACTATTGCCATTGTTATCAAGTAAAGGAAAAATTGAACTCTCTGTCAATATGATTTATAATTTTAAAAATTTGTATGACACAAGTGCAAAGATATCTGATATGTTTCTTCTTTTTTTTGGTAGCCACAGATGGTAATGACCATAATTCATATAGGATGTTACATAAACAAAACATTTAAAAAAGGATGTCAATTGAATTAATTTTTAAAATATAATTCATTAAGGGTAATATTGTAACTTTATAGGGGTACACCATATCTCCCCCCTTGTTGGCTTATATAATATAGATTATTTGAACAAATGTGTCTTTTTTTAATATACGACTTACCAGTTATCATGGATAGTTGTAGGGTTGCTTATTTTAGGAGAATTCTCCAATTGTTGACATTTTTGGACATGATATATATAAAATCATTTTTGTTGAAGGAATGTATATAAATTAATTTAGAAATTTTAAGTTTTTGACTTACTACCTTTTACTTTTTTTTTTTTTTTTTGTTTTTTGGAGAAAGATTTTGAATTAGTTACCTTAAATATTTTTGAATATAAATCATAAACAAATATCATATTTTCCTTCCATTGTTTTAAAGGATTTACACAATATGTTAGAATGGGATTTTAGAATGGGAGATATAGTTTCTGGTGGTTACCTTAGTTTCTAATTGAATGGGAAAGAATAATTGCTTTATTAGTCAAATCACTCAATTTGTTTTAGTCAAATTGCCTATACTGCCATTGTTTTTTTTGTTAATATATTTTGATGGGTACTGCCATTGATTTTTTTTTTTTTTGGGAATTATCAGAATTGGGTCCGAAGTTTGGTCAATTTTGAAGTTAACCAAACTTTTTTACGGTCATTATATTAATGTTCATGGAATAGGGATTTGTATACAAATTTGAAATTCAAAACCAATTGAAAATTTAACCGGTTTAAAATTTTGAAATGCCAAATGAAATTTAATTCAACTGATTAGAGTGATATAGTTTTGGGTGGTTTTTTTTTTGAGAGAGGTAATTTAAATTAAATATCAAACCAAAAAAGGTCAAAACATTATAGCAAAAAACGCCTCATGACATTACAGCAACACATCACAAACCTACATAGTTGCAAAAGCATCATAATTCACTCCTTTTGCCACCTTCTAGGAGGGGTTCAAAAGGAGCAAAAGAAATCATCTGCAGCAACTACTAATACAAAAAAACTAAACCAAACCTCACCCAAAAGAAAACACAAAAAATACATCAAACTCAGCCCAACATCTAGCCACCAGCATAGCTGCTTTTCACATACAACCCCAMTGCAGAACTGTAGAAGCATCTGCCACGRCACCAAAAACCAACAACGGGTACTCCTGTACACCCGACCACCCACACAGCCCCCTGCAAACTACACATAGCGCAGCCAGCAGCAGCTCCAACTCACAGACCAGGACTACCCCTCACAGACCCGCAACACATCCGCAAACCAAGTCCGATTATGGGCCCCCGCTTTCTTAGTTTTGGGTGGTTACCTTTAAAAACGGATTAAATTGGAAAGAATTATTTTTCATATTAACGTTTTTGGTTTTTACACCAAAAAAAATATTCGAAATATATTACTATTGCCACAGATTGTCGATGGTAATATACCGTTCACGAAAAATTAATAAAATTAAGAAAGAGTTCAACAAAATTATTTAACATAACATCGACCAAAATACAAAATGAAACATGAACCAATTCATGAGACGATGAATTGAACAATGTTTAATTTATTATAGCCATGTCACACCTGCATGAAAATTCAACAGTGTTCAATGAAGTAGTTCAGGTTATTACCAAAAATTATAATGGCTATTACATTAAAATGACACGATTATTCAACAAGTCCGTTTTCAAAAAGATTGTATTTAACTCAACCATTCAAGGTGAACATTAATTGCCAACGGATCATTTTTGTACGACTAATCTTATGTATCTATGTTTTAAATTTATAATTTACCTTAGTCTTGAATGGGTTCATGTTTCATTATGTATTTTGGTGGATGTTATGTTATCTCTATTATATATAAGCCAATGGGAGCTTAGGTGTCCCCTATTTACCCCTTAAGTAAATGAAAAATCACATATTTAATGTTCCCTCAATTAATTCTCTTCCGGTTTTAAAATTTGAATATAAAAAAAGTTTAAAATCTACCAAATGCTAAAAATAAGAAAATCAATTACCAAAAAAACTAGGAAAAATTCACATGAATAATCCGACCTTTTGGTGGTCTTCCCTCAATAATCCGATCTATGACAAATTCCAAAATAATCCAAGCTTTAACCCTAATCTTCCCTAAATGCACTAATTTACCGGTTACCTATTAATCAGGTAATTAGAACCCTTTTCTTCCCTTTTATTTATTTTAACAATTTTCAAAAAAAAAAATAAAAAACAAAAAAAAAACTACCCATTCAACATACCAGCAATTCGACATTGCAAAGGCTAGAAATTCAACCACACCACTGACCCACCACCCCGACCCACCACACCACTGACCACCACAACACCGACCACCCCACCACCCCGTAAATCCTCATCGTCGATTCCCTCCTCTCAGCCGCAATCAGGCCCTTCAGCACCCTCCTCAGCCCCTTCTTGTCCCCCCAATCGAACTCGCACTCCCCGCCGTCGATATCCTCCCCCATTCCTCCGCTCCTGTGGAGGGCTGAGATTAAGTCGCGAGAGCAGGGAGGCTGGGTTCCAGGGTGCTGGGTCGAGGGGTGGCGGTGGGATGGCGGGGGGGTCGGGGGAGGCTGGGTTTGGAGGTGTTGGTCCCGGGTGCTGGGGTGCGGAGGAGGTCTGGGTTCACGAGGGTGGCTGGGCTGCGGGGAGGCTGGGTTCGAGGGTGGCTGGTTCGAGGTGTGGCGAGGGAGGCTGGGTTTTGAGGGTGGGGGTTGAGGTGGCTAGGGTGCGGAGGGAGGTTGGGTTCGAGGGGGTCTGGGTGCGAGGGAGGCTGGGTTCGAGGGTGGCTGGGTGCGAGGGAGGCTGGGTTCGAGGGTGGCTCGAGGCCAGGTGCGAGGGAGTTTTGCTGAGTGTTTTTTTTAATTTTAAAAAGTATTAAAAATAGCAAAAAATACATTAACCTGCTGAAAATTAAGGCTTAACCTTTATTAGCAGGTAAACATTTCATTTAGTGCATTTGGGGAAGATTAGCATCAAAGCTTGGATTATTTTGGAATTTGTCATAGATCGGATTATTGAGGGAAGACCACCAAAAGGTGGGATTATTCATGTGAATTTTTCTAAAAMACTAACTTAAAACATTTATGGTAAATACTAAAAGGGGAAACATATAATTAAAAACTAATTTAATTTTCGAACCTATTATTCTACAATGAAATCAAAGAGTGTCTAATTTGAATATATAAGAACATATTTTTTTCATATAAGTTTTAACTAGGCACGCATAGCGTGCACCAGAAAACTAGTATAATTTAGTTGAAGTCTGTCTTAAATTTATAAATTTATATTGTTTCGTGACATAGAGTTATTGTTAAAAGTATGGACCAATCAGAACAATGGCACATGGAATGGGACAAAAATTGTGGGATAAAGGATTTGGACTCGAAGCATTTTGGACATTTCATATTTGTGCCATAAGCTTCTTTTATTTGTAAGTTAATAAATTAAATAACCTTAATTTATGYCGTTGAATTACACCTCAACCCGATCAAAACTTGTGCGAATGAAYGTGGACAGTGTGCTTGGGACAAATTATATGACCTTATAAAGGAAATGACATAAACTTTAACAGGACATGTCCAAACATAAGAAAAGGGGGGAGAAATAGTGTCCCCTTCTTAAATGACACAAATACCCTTAATGATATGACTTCTATAAAAAATATAAATTTGAGAAATATTTTTCTGCTTGCCATACTAAGCATAAGGTAGAAATGGTATTTATACATCACATGCTTCAATATAAATTAATTTTGAGAAAAATATATTGACCATCTTTTAATGAGGAAAGTTGCATGCTTTTCTGAAAATGCACTACTCTTGCTACCATTTAAATATAGAATACATGTAATATAATTTTGAAAAACAAGAATCAATTAATCAACATAGAAAATTGAAAGAATATTTAAATAAAAAAATGAAAAGCTAATAAAACAATTAAGTTGAACAATACATTTTAAATACGGAGTAATAATAATTTTAAAATTATACGGAGTAAAAAAATCTAGTATAGATATATATGTTGAAACCTTTAATAAATTTCAATTTATTTTAAATGAAAGTGCCAAAACTACCCTTTTACTTACAATGAGATTAAAATTTGAAATTTCATTTATTATATGACTTAATTAGTACAAAAGTTAACTCAATGAACATTGCTCTAAATTGAATTGAAACACGTATTGTATAATATAGAATTTATGTCATATTTATTTACAAAATAATTATAAAAATAAGTAGTAACAGTATTTGGGGGTTGCCTTAAAAAAAGGACTAAATGGGGAAAGAATTAATTTATCTTAGTTGATTTCTATATTTTTCATTTAAACTATTGTTTTTCAAAATTTGTAGCCGCATTAAAAAATCAAAAACAATAAATAAAAACTAAAAATAAAGGGAAACTTTGAAAACTGCCCTCACCCAAGAAACTACCATCATTACCTCTCTCGGTTCTCTATTACTCCACAAGACCACAACAGCCGTCCTTCGCTTCTTCCCAAACAAATAAATTCAATTCATTTAAAAAGAAAAAGAAAAACTCTCTCAATTTCAAAATTACCAAAGAAAATCATTCGAACTTGTCCTCTTTTTTTCTGCGATAATTGGCGTTTTTTTGGGGCGAATTCAGGTATTTTGTTCCTTAATTAAATGTTAACATAAGCTTAATATAATTATGTTTCATTTTAATTGGTGTTTTTTATGCTTTGTTTTTTTATTTCTGAAATTGCTCCTTGTTAGGGTTAGGTTATTCTTAATTGCATTATYTAGAAATGTTTCATTCTGTATTTTGGTCGATGTTATGATAAATAATTTAGTTGAAGTCTTTCTTAATTTTATTAATTTTCATTGTTCTTTGAACGATAAATTACCTATGGTATTTTGTCATCCATTTATATACAGTTGATGGGAAAGATGAGAAAAACATAAAGTTATTATTAAAATTATGTAATAGCCATTATTGTTGTTGGTTTTAAACAGTAAAACTSAATTAACCATTTTTATATTTACTTGCAGTTGTGACATGGCTGATACCTGAAAGTGTGGCACGTCGTAGGAAAATGGCTATCAACAAAAGCAAGGTTTGGGAGGTTGCTGAAGACGTTTGTCATCCTAACGACCATAGTGATGACTCATCACAAGACAATGACGAAGCTGCCATCGTTGATCTTGCGGCAATGCCAATCGCAGATTTAAATTTTAAAACTATCCACTACAACAGACTTTACAACTCTATTTATGGCATACAAGAAATTGCGGTGGGGGGGGGGGGGTTGTCAATTTCCATTCGTTCCAGCAGGGAGGTGTAACCTTTCTAAAGGAATGGTTCGCATTTCAGGGCTGGAATAAGTTACTCGCTGAAAAGGAGCCTATATACCCTACACTTTTCMATCACTTCTACACTCACTTTGACCATGCAAACAAAAAACCAAGGGTCATTTGCACTTGGGTTAAGGGGAAGGAGATACAACTTGATGTTGACACCATTGCACATATTTTACAACTTCCATCATCGGGTGTTCATGATTTTCTAAGGAACAAGTGGAGTACATGCGATCATTTCAATTGGGAAAAAAGCATCAAGCTTGTGCTCATGGATGAAGATTCATATTTAGAAAAAAAAGCCTAAAATGGATCAATTTCCAATGCCAACTCGGCTTCTTCACTTGGTTTTGATGCAAACATACGTATGTCGTGAAGGGAGAAAGTCTTCAATCACCTTTCTCGACATGTGGGTGATGTATTGCATGCTTAAAAAGGTGCGGATGAACATGTCAGCTTTGATGATTGACCATATGGTTGCAGCTCAGAGAAGCAAGAAAGAAGGATGTCTTCCGTACGGGATGTGGCTGACTAAGGTATTAAAGCATTTTTCGGTGGACCTTACMGATGAGATAGTTGAAACAAACCCCAAAGCGGAATTTCACATGAAAACAATCACAGACGCTATTGGGTATAAGTGGAGTGATCAAGAACAAGCATGGGTGAAGCGTAATATTATGCGAGCACCGAAACGGGAGGATGCTAAAGATAAGTTAKTTGTTGTGGCGACAACCAAAACCGAAAGTTCACACATGATGAAGGTCATTTTGAATGAGTGCCTTGTTACACAGGAGATGCTCATTCGATTGCACCCTAATGTGTTCACGCATGGTGTGATGGAGGATATTCGCACTAAAGCATTGTCCAAGACTCCAGAACACACARACAATGAGTCAAACTCTGGGAATGTTCAATTTGGTAATTTTGCTAATGATATTGCTTACAATTCTTTTATGTAGCAATTATTGACTTCTATTATTTCTATACGTAGGTACTGATGAAGAGGATGCAGTCAATAAACCTTCAAGCAAAGACAATGAGAATGACTCTATGTTTTGTTGCTTGCAGTGATTAGGAAGGATAGTTTCTTATTTCCCATTTGTCTCTTGTTTATCAAACCCTTTTTTTTTGTTGTTGCAGTGATTAGGAAGGATAATTTCTTTTTATTTTCCATATGTCTCTTATTTATCAAACCTTATTTTTTTGGTTGTTGGACCATGTTTACCAAACCTTGGATGACTTTAATATATATGAAAATAATGTAGTAGAAGTTAAATATCATTTTAATTAACCCTCTTCAATGTAAACATACAGCTTCGCACACATAGTACTAGTTACATTTTTAAAATTTATACACAAATACGATCGAATATCAAACAAATATATTACTCGTAGATCGTATAATTTTAATTGGCTGATTCCATAAAAATGATAACACTTCTATTATTATGTATTGAATCCAACTATAGATTGTTTTTGATATAAATTTGAAAATTTAAATTTTGTATAAACATAATAAATTTATTGGATTAAATTTCTTAATGTTATTAATTAGTAATTGACTATCGTGATTCATTTTGATTTAACCTTTTTTTAACTTAATTAAACTTTTCCTTTTTGTTTATTGATTGACATTATTTGATGAATATACCATTTTAGTAATTATTTTTTCAATTGATGTTGATTGAGATATTTGATGGATATACCATTCTAAACTAGTTTATTATGACAAATAGGGTAACTAAAAGGTTTTTCAAATTTTATTATTGTCATTTGCATTATAATATAGAAGATGAGTTAATAACTACGGCCAAGTACTATAAATAACTACAATTTCGGTAATAACCATAATAAAGTTGGGTGATAACCTAACATAGTCATACCAAAATCACTAACTGCCAAATAAAATAAATTATTATGCTTTCTAATACCAATGAATTTAAACATCCACTTGATAATGTGGTTTAATTCAAATACTAACAAATTAAAAATTTGAACAAGAAGTTGTCAAAATTTCAGAGTATTTTAGGCAATTATTTAGTTGCATATTTCWTGTTCGACTTCACATAAAAAGTCAACCGTAATTGCAGAGTTATTATAAGTAAAGAGATATTATTCTACCATAATAGGTCTAGTCCAATTAAAAAGATCTGACATAGTTTTTCCGTCTTATTATTGTCATTATTGTCATTTGCATTATGCAATATTATTATTTTTACAAAAACAATGCAGACAGCAAAATACTATAAGTAATATCCTTAATTATCAATGGAAGTTACCTCTTTTCATTGATTCAAATCCTTCTAGTGAAATATTATACTAGTATGTTGGGATCTTTGAAAAAAATACTTAAAAAATCAAGAATTATTTCTAGAAGTAAAATATTATATCATCATAAAATATTATTGCTATTTTTTATGGCAGTTTCTTGTTAACTGAGTCATATATTACTCCAAGAAAACTGCCACCAAATTTTGAACTATCACAAATAGAAATTTGGCGCACAAGATAAAAATTGGCGCCTAAGAAGAAAATTGGCGCCCTAAATGTCTGCTATAAATATGACAAATGATCAATTGAAGTAACATAACCTCACAATTTCAATTACCTAACATCATTAACAATGCCTACATTAGAGAAATTCACTCACATATTTGACACAGTTACAATAAGCCTTTTTGTGTATGAATTGTTCAACAAAATAGGTGTGCGTGGAAGCTGTCAGTGAAGTGATACGCAGAGTTGAAAGTCAAGAGTGTCTAGTACCGTTCATGAAATCAATTTGCCTTTCTGAGTATTGTCTTTACAGCCGATGCGTGGACTCATGCCCCTATTCATTTTCATCGGAAAAAGGTTACACTTCGATAGATACACACACTTATCCATGTATAATAACATAAATTTTTTTAACATTTTGTCTTTTATGTGTGTTCATATCCTAATGGGAAAGTAGGGGATAACGCTACGCATGATATTGACCTTGTACAGTTCCGAATCTTCATGAGATAACTATACAACTCGCTTGGACGTGAAGCAATTGCGGATTTGGTGACTGAGCAGCCAAAATTGATCACTGAAATATTTGAGTTGGAAATTGATTACTATAAGGAGGCAAACTTGGGCTACAAACCTCGCAAGTGGTCATCAGAGAGAAGGAAAAGGTATCGGAGACGTGTTTGGCCAGTTCTTATAGATTTTGATGAATGGGACTATCTACCTATTGCACGTGGAGGTGCAAGATCAAAAGCCTACAAGTACAGATATGTGAAAAAAATAATGACAGAAGAGGAAGAAAAGATGGAACACACTATTCAAGAGCTTGATGCTAAAGCGGCCTCTTGAAGAACAAAACAGGTAGAAGAAATAACAAACCTTACCATTGACGATGATAATGGATTTTTCACTACTACAAAAGAAGGCATTTTTAGACACAGTGATCTCAACACAAGTGATAAGTGTTGAGAGATTTTGGTTTCCCGTGTTTTTTTTTGACACAAACCTCAACACATTTTAGTGTTGAAATAACATCATCACAAAAAAGTGTTGAGAAATTTTGAGAGATTTTGGTTTCCCGTGTTTTTTTACACAAACCTCAACACATTTTAGTGTTGAAATAACATCATCACAAAAAAGTGTTGAGAAATTTTTTAATTTATGAATTTAAACCGCCATTCCAAAAAATTTGCTAGGCGCCAAAGTTTTCAATAAATTTTTTTAAAACCAAATTAATTAAACTAAGAAAACCTATCATCTTTAAAAAAGGTATCCCACAATAAATATGAAAACCCCCACTAATAATACTCTCTCAAAATAAAGTAGATAACACTTACATTAATTAGTGTTATTATATACCAAACCCTTAATATATTATGTTGATATTATATTCCCCTTTAAAAAAAAATTATTATATAATTAGCCTTGTTTTTACGTAGTTATATAGATTACTTTCTAACTGCTCCATTATTTGCTGTTACGGTGTTTCTTCAATTGCGCTTTCTGCTCGATCATTACCTCGCTTCTCGCTCGATCAAATTAATCTGCAAGTATCCTCTTTCTATGGTTCTTGTTTGTCTCCAATTATTTCTTACTTCAATGTGTTCATTGATCTCTTCAATTTGACTCTGACAATTACTCGATATTCATATTAATAGCTAAGCCGAATATTAAATTGCATTGTTTTGAATTTGTCCCTGTTTGTTAATTGTCGGAGTTAATTTATCGTATATGCTCTAAATTGCACTCGTTGATCGAGTTTTGCTCTAAATTGCACTCGTTGATCGATGTCTTCAATTTAATACTTGACATATCATTGGTTTGTTGTTCTTATAGATTGGGTTGTGCATCAACAGTCGCTGTTGGAGTGAAATTGCAAGTGGTGTTCATTGGATGTATTTGAATTTCGTTATATTATTTGTTTCCGGTGGATATCGTTACTTGTTTATGAGTGGTTTCTTGCCCTTCTTTCATTGCTATTCTGTACTGTTCGATACATCAATTAAACACAGTTTGAATACTCAGACCGCACGCACTTGGAAATCGGATGCCATTTCCGTATCTTGTTATTCGAGCGCGTAATTGTCACTGACTTTTTATATTTCTTTATTTCTTATTTTTTTTTTATTACAGTTTAAATTTAATTTATTTTAGATGGTTTTATTTACAAAAATTAATGCTAAAAACGACTTTCATTCGTTAAATTGAAAAATTAGATAGAATATAGATATTAGTAAAGAATTGTGTTCTTGTTAACTGTAGAAGATGTTCAAAGAAATCATTTTCCAATATTATTCCGTTTTGAATTGTTGTATCTTATGTTGGAGGAATCGTGTTTACATATTGTATATATTATTACTTATTGATGGTAGTTGTAGGGAGTTAACATTCGTTCCGAATAGAGTATAAGTTGATCAATAAATATTACATGATTATTTAATGAAAAAGGTTAATTTTTTAATGTGGTTAATTTAGTATGAAGTTTTGATGAGGTGATATTTGATTAATATCAAATCATGTTACACCAGCATGCGTTAGTGGCTCTGTATGCAGCAAGCAATGGCTGCTATGAATCGTACTTTGATTTGCACTTTCTTGGTTGACAGTTTTTCTTCTCTTCTGATGGGCAGAAAAGAAAATTGTGTACGCTGTGCAATTTGTAAATCAAGTGATCTTTTTTACTTTTATTTTGTTGCACACTTACTTTTAGTTTTTCGACAGTATATCCTTATACAGTATGTGTTTTGGTGGGTCGATCGGTTTGTGTGCTGGTCATTGTTAGGCTTATTGTCCTAACAATGAAACTGTTATTATGATATGGCACTCTGCCTGCATTTTCAATGTCTATTTATTTTTCTCTAATTCGCTGCTTCATCTTTGATTAGTTGGCCTGACTCGGGCATATACTATCAACATTTTGATTGCTGCATTTGGCATTCGGATATTGATGGTTGTTCTTTCATGTATGTTATCAAATAAACCGGATCAGTGTGCTTTGTCCACTTGTTTTCTTGCCAAACCCTCCTGGATGGCTGCATTTATTTGTATGCTTTGAATCATATTTGCTTTTTTAATTATATTTTTTTTTAGTAAAATTAGAGATATGAGTGAATTAATAAACTCGTCACATAATCTTGGCGACTTGAGGGCAATAGACTCATTTTCATACAACAATTACAAAGTTTGTTTGCTATTTTCAATCATAATGAGTGATACATGCCCTAGTTGAGTTAGTCCTTCAAGTGGACATATATCTTTACCAAACACAGATATTTCAATTTGCCTTATACTATATATGATTTTCATGGACATGTATGTTTGCGTCCTCTATCTGGAGTAGTGTTACCTAATTAGCTATCTAAGTCACTTTATTATAGTTTGTTATTCGCTTAAAATGGGCCAAAATTATTTTTCTTGTCTCACATGGAGTTTAGCGAATTAGGTAACACTAATCTGGATTATTCCTACTTTGATAATCTACTTTAAATGCGATTCCCACCTGTTAYTTCTACATGGTTCATTGTTTTATAAGCTATTATCGTTCTTTAAGATCAGTTTAGTAGTGTCATGAATGCTTTTGACTTTTACTTTTATCCTAACAATTTCTGTTGCATCTTGCATGAATTATCTGCAAGGATAGGAGGTTGAACAACAACAGCTTGTCAGGAGAAATTCCTCGATCATTAACTTCTATCACGACACTGCAAGTCCTGTGAGTTGTTTCAATTTTATAGTGACATAATTATTTAATATCTTCTCAAATACCTTCTCCCTCTGTACTTTCCATGATTTTACAGTGACATAATTATTTAATGCTTGTGTCATTTTTCCTGTTTACAGTTTCCTAGGCGATAAACATTTGAACCCACTACCAGTAGCTCCACCTGCTCCAAATCCACCCTCGCCAAGTTCTTCTTTAGGTTTACCCTTGATTACAGCCACCCTTATTTTCATGACTCTATTATTGGATTGATAATTGAGATTGGAGTTGCCATCTTCTTTATCATGTACGTTGTTGTCATACATTGGATATGTGATAACGGAAAATCAAATTAAAGTTTTAATTTCTTTTGATTTTTTCCCCTATTTGTACAAATTAATAAAGAATTCGAATTTTGATTTGATATCTAGTCATGAAATTCTGATTTCTTTGAAGTTTTGTTGATGTTGCTCTGCTATTTATTGGTTGGCTTCATATTGCTGTTCTACTTTATGTTGTTGCTGTCACTTCAATTGTCGTTGCTATTGCATTCCTCTTGTTGTATTACTATTGTGTTTTGAAATGGCATATCATTGAGGGAAGTAAGACTGTAAGAATAAGTAGCCCAGAAAAATCAATGGAGCAGTTTATTTATCTAAACTAAGTATTTATATTTTACTTTTACTTAACGGTAAGGTTATTCTGTTAACAAGATTAACTTTTTAATCGTATTATGTAGAATGAACTAATTAGCATCTTTCAAACAAAGATAGAAGTTGCATGATTGTGGATTTATGGTTGTGTATGCATATTGCCTTGTAATTCTATTTCTTATGTAAACTTTTGCAACCAAATTTTATTTTATACAATTATTCTTATTCTTATGTTAAAATTTCAATTATGTCTTTATAAATCGATTTAATAGTGTATTATAATTGGGGTTTGATCAATTTTATTTGTTTTTCCGTGCATGTATCACTTGCGTTGGATTGTATGTCTTCTTAGATTTCAAAGGAATTATTGAGGCTTTGGCTTTTGGGGAATTGTTTTCAACTATTCGTGGCTTCTAAGAGTGTTTGTTTCCTAACTCTAGTATTAGCAAATTCTGTTGATTTCTTTGCATTTGTTATGGTTTGTGTTATTCTGTTATTTTTGGAATTCTTCTGGTGTTTTTTACTGTCTAAAAGTGATATTGTTGTTACAGTGTGAGTAATACCTATCTAAGCATGATTTTACATCATTGTGTACACTGTTGGGCAATGTTGTTGTTTCGAGTAACTTGGTAGCATGTTTATTTGTCGAATAGTTTGTTATAATGTTGATGTACGGATGTTGAGAGATGTTAATTATGGATACTACAAAATAGCGTAAATGTTGGCTACATAGAATCTGATCTTTTTTTTTGCAAACTACTTTAGCTGTTGTCATTAGCCGATACTATAAAAGAGTTATGTAATTTTACAATTAGTTGACTTGAATTTGATTGATGCAAGTCGTTTTAGGCATTTATTCCATGAAATTTTTGCTAAACAGCACAAATCTTAATCTTTAGATGCATTATGGATTAGACTTGGAATTTGCAAATACACTTAAGTAGTCTAACAGTGACTATATCCAAGTAAGCTAGTATTACAAAAAAATTCAAGGAGTGCTCCCTTTTCTTATCAATGTATAGATAATTTTAATAATGTTTAATTTTTTTGTGTATACTTTCTTTTAAAATAGATTATTTTTTCTTATAGACATGGACGTTAGTTGGATGATTTAAGACCTGGGATCCAGCTATTATAAGAGTTGCAATATATTTCTTGAGGTTGCTAAAGAGACTCAAATAGAAGGAAACTCGATGCCTTTGTAATAAGTGCAAGCTGAGTAAATGGCTTTGGATTGATGACTAGGAGGACTATTTATTTCATGGCTTTTATGAATTATATAAAGTGGATTTTCATTGTTGCGCTGAGAGTCATCAGCAAGAGCCCCCCCATAATGTTGAATCGATGTAATAGGGAGATGATTGAATGGGAGGTTGCTAAAAGAGGCATTTAGAATTGACGTGCCAATCTTACATGAACCCGTAGGTGAATTGTTTGATTGAACCAATTCATGTAGATGAAGAAGTGCATGATACAACTTTCATGACAGATTTTGCCGGTGAGTTAGATGATGGAGTCCGTTCACATGCAAAAAGGAGGAAGAAGCGAGTTTAAGAGACTATTAAGAAGCCTACACGATCCTTTGTATGAGGGGTGTGAAACTTTTCCAAAACTTTCTTTCTATTACAACTTGTTTACCTTAAGTGTTTGTTCATTGGTCTATAGAATCATTCACAAAACTCCTAGAATATTCAATTAGATGCTTTCCTCAATTAAGGAGTTTCCATCATCTTACTATGAGTGCATGAAGTTAATTAAAGATTTGGGATTAGGCTATGAAAGATTCAGCTTGTCCTAATGATTACATGTTATATGGGTGAATTAGCAATGAAAATGAATG
Source organism: Bassia scoparia (assembly GCA_008642245.1). Classification (NCBI taxonomy): domain Eukaryota; kingdom Viridiplantae; phylum Streptophyta; class Magnoliopsida; order Caryophyllales; family Amaranthaceae; genus Bassia; species Bassia scoparia. The sequence goes on along the minus strand of SNQN01002306.1, from coordinate 1,842 downwards.
TGTATTTGTATACATCAAGATGGGAGAGTGAAAGGGAATAAACGGTGAGAACATCAAGTTTGGTGACGGAAAGGTGATGCCGATATTTTCCTCTCATCCCACGACTTAAGAGGCTATACATGTCTTCAAGACTGCAAAGACATGAGATGGAATAAGGAGGATTCCAGAACGTGTGAATAAAATGACAGCATTTTAAGGCATCCGGCTGATGGGGAGGCTTGGATGGAGTTTTGATAAAAAATATCCTGATTTCGCCGCGGACGCTCGTAGCATAAGATTGGGTCTAAGCAAGTGATGGTTCAACCCATATCGTCTGATGAGTACTAGTCACAGTACATGGCCTATTGTATTGATTCCTTACAACTTACCTCCATGGCTTTGTATGAAACCGTCATCATTCATTCTTTCAGTAATAATTCCGGGTAAGTCGGGTCCARGGATTAATATTGATGTGTAYWTGGAGCCATTGATCTATGAGTTGAAGGTGTTATGGGATGGTGTTRAGGCATTTGATTCTTATAGTGGTAAAATTTTTAAGATGCGTGCTGCCTTGCACTCCACCATTAATGATTTCCCCGCTTATGCTATGTTGTCATGTTGGAGTACAAAAGGTTACAAAGCTTACCCCTCATGCAGTAACTCTACGCATTCATATATATTTGCCGGCAAGATTTGTTACCCATGTTTTCGAAAATGGTTGCCAAGTGATCATCCTTATCGATCTCAAGCTAACTTATTCGATGGGACCAACGAATAAGGGACTGCTCCGCTTCGTGCAAGCGGGACCGAAGTTTTGAGGCAACAAGAGAAGACGAAGAATGTTTGTGGAAAGGCAAGTAAGAAGAGAAGAAGAGCACATGTTCGCAAATCGAGTACCCAAGTTGATTATGATGATGATGGTGATGCTAGTGATGACGACGACGATGACGATGATGATGATGATATGGTTCCTTGGAGTAAGAAAAGTAAATTTTTTGAATTAGAATATTGAGAGCATAATCTTTTACGCCACAACTTGGATGTGATGCACATTGAGAAAAATGTGTCAGACAATTTATTAGGAACTCTTCTAGATACAGAGAAAAGTAGAGATGGTAAAGAAGTTAGAGAGGCGCTTAAAAMGGCGAACATAAAACCTGAACTTTGACTTCAACCTCATCCATCTCAAGAGTCTTTCATGCCTCCCACATCATTCACTATGTCTACCCAAGAGAAAGAGAGGTTTCTAAGAGTCTTACAAAAGATTAAAGTCCCTGATGGGTATGGATCTAATCTCCAGAGGTGTGTCAATGTGAAGCAACGAAGACTTATAAATATGAAAAGTCATGACCACCATATGCTTATGCAAGATATCCTTTCTGTTGCTTGTAGAGCATCAAATGCCTCCAAAATTATCGACTTGTTGGAGGAGCTATCTGATTTCATTAAGAAGATATGTGCTCTAACTGTTGATGCTTCCGAGCTAGGCTCCATTCAGGACAAGATTGTGTTAACKMTTTGTAAGATGGAGAAGGAGTTCGTACCAACCTATTTTACAATTATGGTCCATCTATTAATTCATTTGCTGGAAGAGGTTAGGCTCGGTGGGCCTGTTCATTATAGATGGATGTATCCCGTTGAAAGGTGATTACTATTAATGTTCCCTTATTTAATATAHGTTTCCAAAGATTTTTTTCCCAAAGTTTACATTTATTTATCATTGAATTTTTATCAATATATTTTTAGGTACTTGGCAAGTATTAAAATCACATGTGAGCAATAAAGCACAACCTGAAGGATCTATAGCAGAAGGATACCTTTTGTGGGAGACAATAACTTTTTGTTCGAGATATCTAGAAGGTG
>SNQN01002305.1:57037-71651 GCA_008642245.1 Bassia scoparia | reverse complement strand
GGTATTGACGGTGACAAGAAAGATTGATATTAGTGTTAATGTAAATGATGCTGTAGGTCTAATATTAGTGTGGTGGTTCGTGGTTGGTGAGGGAGAATTTGGGTTGGATGGTGTGATGAAATGCTGATGATAATCAGCAGGGTGTGTTGCGTAATGCTATGGTAATGAAGTAAAAGATGTTGAAGTACAAAAGATGTTAGTGAAGCTGAGAGCTATTAGCGAGAGGAACTTTCCAACTAGCTTCTTCATTTACTTGATGGGATTATCTTAGATTTACAATCAAAAAGGCTGCTAAAAAATTGTTGATAGTTGTATCTTCGAAAATTTGTCAAGGTGTATTAATAAAAAATGAGGCTCTAGTTTTGATCTCAGTGTAGGTAGGAATAGTAGGGTAGGGTAGGTGGCAGAGTTTGGAGGAAGAAGGGAAAACATAGATTTGCATAGAAAACTATTATAATGCAATATAATTTATGCAAGCTACACTAATTTATGAAAAACTACTTTCTTATAAACTTATCATGATTCTACAATTACCTCTAATTTCAATCAATCTAATAATTCCAATAACTCATATACCTAGTTATCTTTCAGAATTCCTCCATATAACTACTTTAGAAAAAATAGGTATGATACTAGCTTTTCAAGACTTAGAATACTTACTTTCTTGCATTGCAGCAATAAAATGTTGTAGCATAAGCTTTCAGATAGCTAAAATAGTTCCTACTATTTCAGAAATCTGTGCATAAGAAACAATTGTTCAGATTATGTGATAACTTCAAGATGATATATAAATTCTACTATCACATGAATATAATTTAATATATACCCTGAATATATTATATTACAACGTATTAAGAAGCTGCAATGTTCCTAAGTTTAAACATATTGAAATACATTGAAAAATTTGCTTTTAATATATAAATAATTCTACTCTTTTATAAAATAAGTACCATGACTAGTAACAATTTGTCTGATGATTCATACAAATAAAGTAAGCAACAACACTTACACTAAATGATCTATTACATATTATGAAACAATACAAGTACACCCTTCTCATGTAAATCACCTGCTCACCGAAATACTCCCTTCATTCTTAAAACCTCATTAATCAGTCTCATCAACTAACTCTTCTCTATTGGGACTTCACATGTTGCTAAGCAGAAATTCTCTATTGTGTTACATAACATTCCACATTATATACCCATCTCTTGCGATTTTATATGCAAAAAAGTTAGCACCCTATAATCAAAAAGTATTCATATTTTGCACAAAGCTACACACCCTCAGTAGTTTCATATTTACACTCTTCAGACAATAGATTTTCTAATATTATATTTATGTTTACAATATCTGTTCAGCATCAACCTCTTAAATAGCATCACAATTCAAACTTTCTTTTTTCAACTAACCTTCTGGAATAGGAAATAGATTTTATTCCAATATATGTAAATTGTCTAACCAAAAGAAACACCACCTTACCCTAATACCTAGCTTTCTCTATAAAAATGTTGAAATATACATCCATTATGTTGGATCTTAGTTATGACTTTGAAATCATCAAGACCCTTGACCTAACACTTAATTTCTGTTTAGAAATTAGTATATTTTGTATAACACACAAATAGTATACATTACAAGAAAAGCTAACTACCAGGGAATATGCTTTCAGATCATCATAGTTACAGTTGCAGCTGAACTTACATCGATAATTATCTAGTAATAAAGCATTTAACAGTAACACACTAATACTATCTAATCTCTTCAACAAAATTACAAATATCCAGCTAGACGTGCTACACCACGTATAAATTAATTTATTCGATTTCGAGATGGAATCATACCAGGTTCAGGACAATGCTAAGCATGATAATTATGCTTCCTTGAAACTTTATACTAGCTATCTCAACCTCCCTGCAGCTCTCAACAAATATGTCAATTCTATCTCAAAATATAGTTTAAAATTAACTTCTATGTATTCTTTACGTACTCTATCTATTACCCATTATTTTGTGGATTCTTCATTCTCATAAATCTTTTTTATGTATATGGGAAAGAATATTCTTCTTTACCACGATACTTGCATTTTAACCCAATCCAACGGAAGACAACCCATAACTAACGAAAACACGGGACAAAGCAATCTATGAAGTGACGATCACATCACTTACAATATTCATTCTGAGAACTTAACAGTACACCCCGCAATGAACTCCCAAATTTAATTCCACAAACACCTAGTAATAGCTTGTTTTACGATATCCCACTTTCTGTGAATACATTATTCTATATTTAGATTACAGATACCCTCTATTAATTTTATCACACCCCATCTCGACTAATTCTTTAAAAAAGAATTCACTGTTCTTATTTATTTCTCTGCGTCGCAAGTGCTCCTACTGATATGCCTCTATGCCTGTAAAACAACTGGGGCCTCTAGTATTCAAACCAATATAAGATTATCTGACATAGTAGACTGCCAAAACAATAGAAACAGTAAATCACCAAGATAAATAAAAGACACGAATCGAACCCGTATGCATCAACTAGAAGGATCAAGTTCGTTCTTCTATGATTTGGAGGGTTTTGCTATGAGGGTTATCCTCCTACCGTAAACATGATAGGATACCAGAACTTGATGGCAATATTGTGATGTTGCATGTGGGTGATTATAAAGTCTGCAGCTCAGATGTAATGTATTTCATGATGTTTTGGTCTTCCCTTATGGTATTTAGAAGTCAATGAGATGTGGGAATAATGAATACTTTGATTAAAAAGATTTTGGAAGAAAATTTAATGGAATGCGTAAAGCAGTGTCAACTTTCATTTGGTCAAGGGCCACTTTGCCTGCAGTGAGAGGAAGGGAGGTGATCGATTGTTCTAAGAAGCTCTTTCTGATGCTTGGGCATCTTATGTGTGTTGACGATCCTATCCGAAACCGAAGATGCATCTACAACTGGCTCGCGGTTGTGGAAGATATTCTTAAGTGAAGAATATTGATGTTCTTTGTTTACAGCATTTTGGTGAGTCGCCCTTTGAATATGATGACATTGAAAAAACATATCCTGGGTGTAGTTTTTGTAGTTGTTGTTTTTTCATGAGTATTTGTTTAGGGTCAAGGTCCTAGGAGATTACCTCTTATGTTCAGAAGCATTGGAACGATGAACACTTTAAGAGAGGATTAAGGCTCAAGGGTGTGTATTCGTGATATGATGCAGATCTTATCTATTTTGAGATGAAAAGAATTTTTGATTGTATCTAGTTAAGAACAGAAGAAGAAGAATAAATTTGAAACTTCTGCTCGGCTTTAAAGTTGCAACATGAAGTAAGCTGCTGCTGGTGAAAGTTGCAAAAAAAAAAAAACAAAAGAGGTGGCGTGGTGGGAAGTTGGCAAAAAGAAAGAACTGTCGGCTGTGAAGTGTCCCAAAGAAAAGAGCTAGTTTTCGATGATAGATGTGGGCTGTGCATAAGAAGGAAGTCAACCTTTAAAGTATGAGAGGAGTAAGAATGTGTTGATTGATAGAACTTTGTAAGTTATTCTGATCAATGTCGCGTGATTTGGAAAACTTTGTGCACGTCTTGTACCAACATATCGACTGATTCAATTTTTCACTACATGAATGTGTATCATTATTATTTATTACAATAGTTATATAAATGTGAACAATATATTCTTGAAAAGTAGTTCATATAATTGAAACTACGATAATCAATAGCTTCGAAGTTCATGATTTTAGTATTCATAGTGCAAAAGTATTCATAATAAGGTGTATCATAGTATTTTGAAGAGATATATAATTCTGAAAAGTAGGTTCACTCAATTTTGAAAGATAAATCCAGTTATTTCTGAAATATGTAGTCATGATATTTTCTGAAAGTAGTTCAATATAGTCTGAAAAGTAGTAGTTCATTCTAAAATAGTTTATTAGATGGAGAGAAGTAATCAATAACGAGTTCATATAATTTTAAAAAAGTAGTTCATTCATAAAATAGTTTTTAATTAGCTGCAAAATTATTTGCATACTAAATAGTTTATCTATAGCAAATTAGTATATATCTCTCATTAATTGATTTCATATTAGTCTTTCTCTTATTTATATTGAAAAGATTTCATTAAATTTGAAAAGCTACTTTACTAATTGAGAAGTTCGCTTTATATAATTTTTGAAAATAGTTTTGATAATTTTAAAAATTATTTAATCGATAGTGATTAAAAAAGGCTCACTGTAATCAGAAAGTAATGGCAACTATAAATAATCCAAAGTATTTGATATCATTTTACTCATATATTATCTAATAAAACTAGTTGTTTATATTTCAACTTGTATTTTATATTTCTTGATATAGTCTCATTCCTCCGTTTCTACTCATCACTGTTTTTTGTATTAATGAGGAAACTTCGAAAAGAAACCTATCTGCTGTCCTCAAAGAAGTTGGAAGATTTGTAAAAGGTTTCTTAATTGAAACTAATGTCTGTAGACGATAGAAGTTTGTTCAGACCAAATTTGGGAAACACTTTTATGTCCAGAAAAAAAAGACAGTCTCTCTTCCCCTCTCAGATTAAGATGCTCCCTTCCGAATGATTAATTTAATGATAACTGGTATTGAATTCTGATATGCAAAGGATGGTTTACATCATTTGCCTTTACTTTCGTCTGATAATTGAGATTTTTCAATCAGCTCCACCTAGATAGTACATTGCCTGATCATATCTTAGTACAAATGAGAGATATCAATTATTTGCGTGTTGCTAGTCCAAACGCAGAGGAATCGGGATAGAGTTAAAGTATTATGAACGGCAGTAAGTGATGAAGAGTTCTTGCAGACTTCCTGCAATTAACTTGAATAGCTCAAGATGAGGTGATTGAAAGATGTGTGATTACATCATTTTGTATCAGGTCTGGTTTGTCAAAGGATGTGAAATGGAGCCAAGAGGTCATGTGATGATCCAAGCAGCTGCTGTTGAGGAACCGCCCCCCCTTTTTTAAGGGATTCAGTTTGTCAAACGGACCTAATGAAAGGCCATGTAGTATGTGTGTTAGATAAAGCAGTTGCATTCTGCTACATACTTTCTGCAGCTTGTGATGTTGAATACAGAAGCTCAGAATGCTGGTGACAAGAAGTGCAGTTGGTCTTAGTTTGTACCGTTTCTACATCTGTGATGTGATAATAAAGGGGAGTGTCATCCTATTTCAGCTAGCACACTATCTTGTTCTACACATGCTTCTGAATTTGGATACTCAATCTGCCTCTGTCCTATTTAGAATCTTCAATTTGGCTGTGTCAGTTCATCTCTGTTTATAGAAGAAAGTTCCACTCATTACTTCCCTGAGTCGAGTTCTTCATTTGGGTTTAAATGACAGTGCTTGTATTCTTCTTCCTATTCAGAGACTGTTAAAGAAAGTTAGAACTTTGATCGAAGTATTGAGAGAGCAAAAGGAGGAAGAAGAGTTTGAATCTACTGTTACTGTGCCCAAATTTAAGGAGAAGAGTGTAGACACCTAAAAATGTCTCCCCAAAAAAAAGTAATCAGTGATGAAACATACCGCGTCTCGCGCATTGTTCACTCAAAAAAAGATGCCTTTGAACTCACAAAAGTTGAAATAGCGTAATCATACTCGAACTATTGAGCCAGGACAAATAAAGGGTCAAAAATATTTTCTTAATTATTTTCAATTTAGGATTTTTAAAAATAGATTTATATGTATCTCCATAATTTCCACTTCATACACTCTTCACATTTTTTCTGAGCTCACCTATTTATAGATATTTTTCTATTTTTATATTTTTCTATGAATTTTATAAGTTTTTTATACGCAGGAAAATACAAAAATACAAAAATACACAAAAATACCCCAAATACGTGAACCTTCAGAACACTCAGTAGAACCTCCTTGCTTGGAATCAAGTGTCTAGGTGCGTCGAATTCAAGGCAAATCACGTATTATGGAAACATGAATTGGAGGAAATCAAGAAATACGCGGGATAATCCTGTGTATATACACAGAGTCTGCGTAATACGCAATCGCGTTTATATACCGCAGACTTGCGTATATACGCAGTCCCTGCGTTATAACGCAGCCTCCGTGCATATATACGCAGCTCTCTACGTATATACGCAGTTTTTTTCCCCCCTCTTGTGCTTCTCGTGCCCATTAGAATACGTGCCTTGCTCATTCCGAGAGGACACGTCTATTCTGTCTTTCCCCGTCTCTAACTGCGTAATTATTCTCTCTAGTGCTTCTCAACACTCCTCTCAAACACTCTAAAATACAACGTTCTTGAGTTTAAGCATCGATCTGTTCGATTCAACAAGCGGTAACAAGTTTACTTCTGAGATTACTCGCCACTAAACACACTCTTCTCATTCCCTCATAATTAATAACTATTGCGATTTCAATCTAAGTTACAAAATGTGAAACTCCACTTTTAATTATTCCATGTAGAATATTAGGAGTCAGTTACGTTTTCATTTTTTTGTCTCTTTTTATTCCATTTCATATATTATCACTGTCGATACGTAACGATTTCTTATCCTTGTTATTAGCGATTCAAGCGAGTCATTTCGCTCGTTTTTTTATACGACTAACATTTGTTTTGTTTGTCTTGGTATACGATTCAAGCAGGAAGATTCATTTCGCCGTTTTTACGAACGACATTTGTTTTATTGCAAATTCAGGGTAAGATTGGTTTGTATATATGTTTTGGAATTGATATACTTCGCATGACATGGTTGTATATCATTTGTATGATATTTCTAAATAAAGACCGGAAAATTATGTGAATTCACTTTAAAATCAATTAATTATGGCAACGGTTTTTAGCATCGTTTTAATGGATAATGCAAAGTTGTCACCATTCTAATTAGTATCCTCTGTGCATAATAAAACACACTTTCGTTAATCTTTTAGGAGTTAGTACGCCTGTCTTAAGTCTTAAAAATGTAAGTTATGTGCTTCAATAACCGGATGAATGAATTGCAATGAGACCGAGTTAGAGGCGCTACTGCGGCGAATTGGTTATAGTCTGATTCTACCATTCCCGAACCCACGACTGTTATTGGATTGACGTGGCCATTGTTTTGCACCAACGTTCGGGCGTCCGTGAATAACCATTATAGCACGGTGGCGACTTCCCCGTTACTCGACAACACTACCCCGAACGCACTCAGTGCGGGCTCCGTGGCTCAAGCCCATGCAAACACCTCGATGAAGTACCAAGCCGCGCGCCCGCTATACCGAGGCCGCCAACGTCCTAGCAAAGAGCACCGAAAAATTTCAAAAAAGAGTGTGATTCTGGTTAGTGATATGTGTTGTATCCTAAATATAAACTGTCATTAACCTCGCGTACTCCTCCAGAAGCGAAAACTGATTGTGAAATTGAAGACTTTGTGAGCTTGAGCTACTGGACAGCCGGCTGGGATACTGTCCATCTTGTTCAAAAATTGAGAAGTAATAGAAGTGCAATGAGAAAAATGAAGTCTCTGAGGCTTAAGTGGCGGATTTTCCATTTGCATTGATCTATCCTGAAAGGTAGTTTTATATATATGTTTTTTCAATACGTAGTTCATATAATTCTAAAAAATAGTTCAATAATTTAAAATTGTAGTTCATATGATTCTAAAAAGTTCATATATTCTAAAAAGTATCATATAGTTCTAATATCCTTAATTCTGAAAAAGTAATTCTAAAAGTGTTCAATAATTCTAAAAAGTAATTCATAAAAGTAGCTCTTATAATTAATTACTTGCATAATTAACTTTTGTTTATGTGTCTATATTAGTATTTAATGTATTTTTGACATCATTTTTTTTTTTATTTTGGTATTATAAACATTATTTTTTGGATTTTTTTGTGTACTTTTTTGCAAGAAATGAGGAGTTGGCATTCAGATATGTATGCTCTTAACAGAGATACTTTTTAACTCTTTGCCACAGGAGAAATGGATGAGTAGTCCATTGATGAAGTTTTATTGTTTCTGTGTTGACGAGTATGAGCGTCCAATGTGGATGATTCTAGTATGAAGTTTTTTTTTTGAACCCACTTTACTGTATTTTTTTTCTTTTTTTTATATTAAAAAAATCTATAATTGAATTTATATTAATATTGTATTTTAAATCTTTTGAGACACCTCTGAGAACATAATGAAAGTTGTAAAGAAGGGAAATCAGTTGATGATAGTGAAAAACAATTGCTTGATTGTTGGCAGATTTGGTTACACCACGCATCAAAATTGCAATTTTGTTGATGCTGAATTAGTAAGTTTTATTAATTTTAAATTTGTATAAGTCTTTGTTGAAAGCTTAAATTTAGAAAGTTTCATGATAAAAGTAGTTTATTTTTAATAGTTCATTTACAAAAAGTATCTATTATATAGAAGGTAGTTGTATTATTCTTTAATTATTGTAACATTTCAGAATATTAATTTATATTATTCATGATAGTTAGTTATATTATTTTCACACTACAAAAATTGGATAAAGTACCACTTTTAAAGCCGTTGAGTTAATCACTGGTTTTTTTATCTTAAGAAACCATTATTGCATTAAACCGGCTTCTTAAATCGATTGTAAAAACCGTTTAATAAAAAAATCCGAATCACTTAGAAAACAATGTAAGAATCTGCTTATTAAACCGGTCTCTAATGTAAATTTATAATTTTTTAATATAACTATTAGGCCCACACACTGCACACAAGCCACACATATATCTGATTCTCTCTTCTCTTTCATTCAACCCTAAATCCTCACATTATCTCTCTCTTTTCATTCAGATTCAACCCTTCACTTCTCTCCTTTGGCCCTCTCTCCTCTGATCCTCTCTCCTCGGCCGCATCGCTGCGCATCTTTCTCCTCGCCATGGTTGCAGGCTCCCTCCTCGCCATTGTCTCGCTTCTCCTCGCTTGTTGCCGCTCCTCCTCGGCCTTCGCTGCTCTCCCTCGACGCACTTGCTCGTCTTCATGGTAAATTTCAAATTATTGCATATCTTTATCCTCTCAACTATAGAATCTTAAGAATCATATTTCAGTTTTTTCCCTGATTTGCTATTTTATCCTTTTTGGTTTCTTTTATTTCTGGGTTTTTTATCTGATTTGCCAATTTCCAATTTTCTAGTTTTGTGATCTGATTTTGTTTTTTCGATTTTCTCTGATTTTTGGTTTTCGATTGCTTTTTTCGTTTATCTGTTTTTGCATTATTCTATTTTTGTGTTTTTATTATTTTGATTTTCTTATTTTCTATTTGGTATTCGATTTCTATTTATATTAGTTTTTCCGTTTTTTTATTGTATTTTTCGATTTTGAGGTTCGATTTCTTTTTATTTGTTTTTTTTCGATTCTTACTTGTTGGATTTTTCTCATTTGTTGTCGATTTTTTAAAGGTTTGATTTATTTCGAGCATTAATTGTTTTTAGGATTTCGGTGTTCCTTGCTTTTAAACAAGCTAATGCATTTCGTATTTAGGATTTTCAATTTTCTTTTTTGTTTCCATTTTTGTTTTTCTGGTTTTTGATTTCTTCCCTTTTTTTCTTTCGGATTTTTTTGTTTTTCTATAATCTGGATTTTCAATACTGTTATCATATTTTGGGTTTTGGTTTTTTTAAAATTTCAATTTAGTGATTTATCGTTTATTATGAGATTTTAGGTTTATGCGCTTATTAGTTAGATTTTAGAGTTCAAATTATATTGCAAATAATTTGTGAGATTCGTTTTTATATGTTTCTTTTATTGCAAATGTATATTGTAGAGTGAAGTATAAATCTTAAGCTATTTTTTTGGCTTTGTAATTGTAACATTGTTGTTTAATGAGACTTAGATAAAATATAAATATGTTTGTACTATTTTATTGTTGAGTATGATTTATTGATGTAAAATTTATTTGTATTTATTCTGCATCTCTACTTTGTTATTCATTCAGTTTCTCATTTATTTTATTTTACAAATGAATATATTGAATTACTAAGTTATTGTTACTATGCTGAACATTAGCACTTAATTGATTTTGGCATACCCATGATCTTAGAAGATGTGGAGACACATAAGAAAGAATGAAGACTTAATTGGCTGGATTTAAATATATTTTTTTCATTTGTATGTTAAAACAATTATGGGAGTAATAAAGTTCCATAATAAAGTGTGAAAAAAGTGTATTGAAATTTTATTTTTTCAATAAAAATAATATTGAGCTTCTCAATTCATTCCAATTAATATATAAAAGTTCCAATTAAATACAACCCAATAAATTTAAATCGGATAGTAGGCCTGCCCATGTAGCAGGCTGCTTTTTTTTTAATTATTGTAAAAACATAAGAGACCGTTGTTTAAAACCCGGTCTCTTAGGCATCAAAAGATTATCTGACCACAGAAACTGGGTCTTTTTGATTACACCTAAAGACCGTTTTGCGGTCAGACACGGTCTTTATTTGTAGTTTGAAGAGACCGATTTTCACAAAACCGCTGCTTGGTTGCTTTAGAGACCCATTCTAAGGTTTCTTCACTAAGACCCTGTGAGCTAGAGACCGGTCTGTAATGCGTCTCTTGCCCATTTTTAACCGTCTCTTTGACTTTTTGTAGTAGTGTTTTATCCTTTTATTGTATCTTGTATAATGATAATGTAAAGTCATTTATAAAAGTAGTTTATATAGTCCAGTAAGGTAGTTCATATAGTTTAGTAAAGTGGTTCATATATTTTGGAAAAGTAGTTCATATCATTTAAAAAAGTAGTTCATTTAATGTATAAAAGTAGTTGTTATAATTGATTATAAGGACAGCAACTAAATTGCAATTTTCTTGATATTGATTTAGTAATTTTTTTTATTGAATTTTATAATATTTTTCGTGTTTTGCTTTTTGTGTTGTTAGGTATTCTTTCCTTTAGTGCGCGAGAATCACTTTGCTTGCACTGTGTTGAACTTTAAAAGGTGTACAATCGATTACTTGGATAATTGTGTTTATCACATTCTTCCTGAAGGAAAGAAGAAATATGTTCGTGTTTTCAGTGCTGATTCTACTAATTTTTATATTCTTTGTGATCTATTGGTATTTTTTATTTTAACGTAGCTCTTATTCATGTAAACACTGATMATCTATGTTGTTATATAAACCTTTAATTTATACATTCTATAACTTAATTATGTTTTATCTTTTGTTTCTTTAGAGAAAGTATGCCGGAACATTTTTGAGGAGTAGAGCTCATGCAAAATCTAATGTTGTGGAAGTTGCGAAATTCAATATTAGGYAACTTGAGTTTCCTTGGCAAAGTTTGCTAATGATTGCGAAGTGTTCCTATTATATCATTGTTGTGTGTATTATGGAAGAGATTTTGATTCTCCTCAACTGTATACGGTAATTTGTCGGTTTTTTCAGTTCAGTATTTTTTATTTAAATTTTATTCTTAGAGTGTTGTTTTATTCTTGTTTCTTAAAGTAATCAGAAAACTTTTAGAAAGTAATTAGAATATCTTGTGTCTTCCTTTTGTGTTTTTTCAGGCTACTGATCGTAGAGTTCTCCGAGCAGAAATTACAGCCAGCCTTCTTCTATCTAATGCAAAYACTGTCAGGACAAAATTCATTGAAGATTTAAAGGAGTTCAATGGGAAGAGGAAATCTGTTTCCGAGAAGGTTATTGAGTATGAGAAAGAGTATAAAGCTATGATGGTTGTAGAAAGGAAGAAACAAGAGGAGTTGGAGAAACAGCGGAAGAGAGAGGAAAAGACCGCTAAGGATGTTGCTAACTAGTCTGATTGAATATTGTAGTTGATGGTGTTCAGTTATCATTTTGTTGAGACAATATAGTATTAGCATTTTAGTTTGTTAGCTCTATATAGTATTAGCTTATAGTCTGATCATACATTGCGTAGATTGCTAACCAGTTTGATGATGAAATTATAATAAAGTTTAATGATTCGAATATACTTTGAGTGTTTTGGTTCAAGTATTTCAACATTTTATAGTGTTGGTTTTGTTCAATATTTTATAGTGTTGGTTTTCTTCGGTTTAAATATAGTTTTATATAAATATCAATATAATTTTCTAATACAAAGAACTACTCTTCTAGATAAATGAACTACTTATTTGAATCATATAAACTACTTTAAAATATCAATATATTTTTTAATATATGAACAACTTTTCAAGAAATTATGAACTACTTTCAAATATATTGAACTACTTGTTCAAAATATATGAACTACTTTTCAGAATAAATGGACTACTTTTCAGAATATATGAACTACTTTTATGAAATAATGAACTACTTATATAAAAATACTATTACTTTTCAAATACTAAGAACTACTTTTTATGAAATAAACTATGTTCTAAATATATGAACTATTATCTAAAGTAGATGTACCTTTTTCTTTGAATGTAATGAATTATTTTTGTGAACCACATGAACTACTATTCTGATTATGATTCTTTCTGCTTTTATATATAAGCATTATGTACTGCAATATGCCAATAACTATATCTACTTTACTAACTCAAGTCAGTAACACTATATAAAATTCAAGTAAGCTATATTAAAAAGGACAAAAGTATTCATACCTTTTTCTGGAATGTCATCACTTTATAAACACGCTACAAAAAAAAACATAAGAAAAAAAGAACATTAAATATTAAGACATAGAAAATAGAAAAAAACTATGACATAAATAACATACCTTTGTGTGAAGAGAAACTATATTTAAACCGAAGAAAAACCAACACTATAAAATATTGAACAAAACCAACATATAAAAGTTGAAATACTTGAACCAAAAACACTCAAAGTATATTCAAATCAGCAAAACTAATTATAATTCATAATTAAACTGGTTAGCAATCTACGCAATGTATGATCAGACTATAAGCTAATACTATATAGAGCTAACAAACTAAAATGCTAATATATATGTCTCAAACAAAATTACTAATAACACCATCAACTACAAATTCTAATCAGACTGGTTATGCAACATCCTTAGCAGGTGTTTTCCTCGCCTCTCCGTGTGTTTTTCACAATCCTTCTTGTTTTTCCCTTCTTTCTCACTGCATGTCATAGCTTTATACTCTTCCACATCTGTATATTATATTGACTCTTTTTTTCTCGCTAATAATCATGATTTCCTCTTTCTTCCCATTTGAATCTTGCCTTTAAATTTCTTCATATATTGATTTATTTATGTTCTGATAGTGTTTTTATCGTCATTAATAGAAGAATGCTGTCGCAATTTTCATGTGCTTCGAATTGTATAATTTATCTCGTACTATCAAGATAGCGGCGACTGAAAAAAACACAAAAGATGGACAGACACATATTCTATATACTTTATAAAAAGTATTGTCTGTTATTATCTTTAGAATATCAGAAATAGAGAAAACACTCTAAGAATAAAATTAAATAAAAAAAACGTAAGCAGAATAATAGTAAAACATAGAAATTCTTACCTGCTATGGCTTTTTACAGTAGGTGGCACAAGAATCTCTTCGATTAATCGCACATACCAGGATCTTATTAGATAGGAACTACTCCGCGTAATCTTAATTTTATTTTTCATTGTAAACTTTCCAAGTCACTCCACAGTATGTATCATAAATTTGTTCTTTAGTAGACCATCGTGGTTTGTCACTATTAGGTTGGTGGTAATTCCCAACATTGCGTATGGTACTTCTGGTTACCATTGTACCCTTTAGAGTAGTCATTAGTTTGTAACTAATTCGAAAATGAATTATCTTTATAAATATATTCTTATGTGCTAGTGTAACCCTTTTTATTATTTTAATTTAAAGATATCCTAATTGTTATTATGTTCGATTTTTGTAGGACCCTCCGTTGTAATGTTTTTTATATTATTGGCCCCCCTTTTCCCTTAATTATATTGACTTGTTATTCTGTTTTGATGGTTACGTAGAAGAATTTCATATATTAGATCTGTGCATCTATATGCATTATGTATAATTGACCATATTTGGTTGTTTTTTTTTTTTTTTGTTCATAATATTAGAGTTATCAAGAGTCTACCTACCACAATTTACTTTAGTATGTTTATGTACATAGTTAAGCTTCTTAAAAATAGTAAATATTATTATTAGATAAATTTGAATATACAATATAAAGTTTAGATATTATTTAATGTTTTTAAGTGGTAATTAGCAATAATATTCTATATAAACTTTGTTTTTTATTTTAAAATTTATTACATTTGTTTATATTAAAATTTAAAGTTAGTTATTAAGCATCAGCTAATTAAAAGTCCTCATATATCTGATGAATTAATTATTTTGTAATAAGAATAGTGCATAACCAATAACAATATAAGAAAAGAGGTCCCTATAAATCCGGAATAACATAATTAAAATCTCACTTTCTAGAGCATCTGCGTCTATAGTACATTCTCATGATCAAGTTACCAATAATGCACAAATTAATAATCACAACTATCTTATTATGTCAACTTGCTCTTCTTATGTACTTCACTTTCTTAAAGATATCTTATCTATTCCGCTTTCTCGAAGCATTATTTAACCAACCATTAGAACCTGGTTGTAGCTTTGCAATTACTTTATCCTATTTGCCTCGGCCATTCGTGTCTGCAGCTTGCACTAAAATTATAGAATTTGTTTTGTATTATTTGGTT
>SNQN01002305.1:0-24807 GCA_008642245.1 Bassia scoparia | reverse complement strand
TTTTTGTTATATCGTGTAGTTTAATATGATACTCGTTACAATATATTTTTGTACGTTTATAAATTTTTGTGTGTCATATATATTTTTGAATGAATATTGTTTTATTTTCATATGTTTATAATTGCTAGTCATAATAGTCTTATATTGGTTATCATTACTTGCTGTGCGATCATTTATAGATTACTTCCATATAATTAATATGTATTTCTGTTATCATATAATATACTCTCATTATATCTTATAGCTTGTGCATGATATAATGTAACTTAATTAATCAATATCAATGTTCTTGCAAATTAATATAATGTACTCCTATATTAATACTCCAATATAATTAATATGTATTTTTGTATATATAATATCTTAATTATATCTTATATCTGGTGTGAATGAATATCATGTAACTTATTATACAAATATAATGTTTCTTCAAATATTATAATTGTAGTCCCTATATAATATCACTCCGTATATATTATATCTTGTATTTTGTATGATATATTGTGAACTACTTTTATGTCTTATAAATAAATATTCGTAAATTAAAATTCCTTAATTTACTTTGTTTTGTTTTGGTGTATTAATGGTACGTATTCGGTGTCATATATTAATAACGCAACCTCCACACACTTCTTTGTGTGGATTGGTGTTGATGACAACCTCGCCGACTCCTCCATGTGCTAGCAGTCCACTTGAACAATTTGCACGACCCTTCATTTCAGTATCAGCGTACTGATAAGCTCAAGGCAAATAAACTTTCTCACCGCGGGATTTTTTGCGTGTCCACGATTGCCTCCTTGAACTGGAATTCAACAATTACACCTCAATTGGATCCGTTTTCTAACCATGCTAGCACCAAATTCAAAATTTTATTATAAATTCCAAATATTCTAATTTCATTGCAATCTAGAAATAAAAACTTCCATTCACAATGCAATTAAAAATAAACCCTAATTCACAATTGCCAATCTAAAATAAAACCCCAATTCACAATTGCAATCTAAATAAAAAAACCCAATTCACAATTGCTAAAAAAACCAGAACCCTAAGTCAGAATTGCAGAAACAATACATTTTCGAAAGCCCTAAAATTGAAATTTATACAAGAAATCGACTAAGAAATAAAGGGGAATCAAAATTTCACATAATGGCAGCAAATCCTGAGTTTTTGCAAGAATTCAGCCTGAAAGGATCGAAAGAGAAGGGAGAAGAATGAAGGAAAACAATCAAGCTCAGAGCATTTAAGACAAAAATAGAGGAAGTGGGTCATGCTTAAACGGAAATATTACAATGACCAAACTCAGGTGGGAGTTTAATAAAATATGGTGTGACTTAGGTGGGAGAATATAAATTTTGGACTAATAGCGTGGGAGTCAAAACTTGTCAGTCAAAGGTGGGAGTTGGCCAATTTTTCCTTCATTATAATTCTTTAATATATTGTGTGTGTACTTTATAATAAGATATAATGGTTACGTCTTGAATTACTTAATGTATCATCTAGTCGACGATATATAATCTTGATATTATTTTGGTGATTAATATGATATAGTACGGTACTTTCTTATCAGTATAATATAATTTGTATAATCGATATATATCTATATATAGATGCACTTATATATTATGATATATATAATGATAGTATTTTTTACATTATTATATATATTGATGTGACTATATCAATCATTATTTTAAAGATATTGTATATTATATAATGTATATATAGAATGAACAGACTCAATAATGTCGGCAAAAGCTTATATTGAATGAATAAGTGAAATTAATGTACTAATTGTTAAAGTCTTACATTATCTTATTATATACCCTATTGCATTTTAAATAATATGGATCTAATAACGATTTGTGGACTCTATAATTGAGTAGTGAACATTGGAAGATATGATTAGCTAAGCACGTGACGCAAAAGCAAATGATTATAATGGTTGAGTAGTGGTACTGTTACTAGGATTCCAGTACCATTAGATAACTTAATAAACTTATTAATATAAGGAAATAACTTTTTACTAAGCAAGTGGCAGTTCGCACATGATGGGATAGCAGTATTAATCCAACTATGCAGTCTAGTGGTGCCATATATCTAGTAGATAGCGTGCTGAAAGACTGTAATTAGTAGTGGAGATAGAACAGTTATTGGGCTTTAATTAATTTGCCACGATAATTAGTTCGTTGGGAGATAGAGATAACATGCAATGATTGCGGGCTTAACCATCAGGACAAGTATAAAGTACATTGATTTAATGAGGTTACATATAGTTATTATGACTCAGGTCCCATTAAAGTCTTTGTACTAACGATTACAAAACATAATTAGATGAAGCGCTCTAATAAGGGTTGATCTTAGGACGTGCAAGGAATTTGGCTAATTTAAGAGCCAATTGAATCCTATATTAAATAGAAGTGTTTAGCAATGACAATGCGAAAATAAAACTAGAAATAGTACAATGAATAGCAATAACTCAATTAACAATTGAAATTATTTAGACCGTTACCGTTGGTTCCCCGGCAACCCCATTTTGATAAGAGGAGTTTTGAGAGGTCCTATGTCAAAAACCCTCTCCGTTGGTAGTATAGACGTTTGATGTAGGGATCGAACGGGACGTAGTGCAAGACTAGTAGTTAATTCGAGTGTGATTGTTTATAGTTTATCAGATGGATTTGTATTTAGTTTTCTGAGGCTCATAAAGATCTAACAACTATCGATTATATAGTACTTAACTGGATTCTATGGCGGATGTGATACCCGGTAAAGACCTACTTGGAAGATGGTTTGACAACCGAGAAAAGGGCTCCGGCCATAGCTAGACTGCTTATTCTTTGTGCATCTCACTAGCCCGCTAGGGCCCAATTAAGAGATTGAGGCGTTAGGACAGAAGAAGTGTTTGGTATCCTTAAGGCCTCACCTAAGTCACCCTCTAACAGAAACGCCAGGCCATCATTCAAACAAGAAGCAAAACGACAACGCTCGACGAGAGGACTACAATTCCATCCTAACATCGGAAGTTGAGGAGACGAAAATCTACTATTATAGAGTTAGATTGATTATACCTAACCGCAGTAGAGGCCTTTTGGGTGGGTAAAGCAGCCACACCAAAGAAATCCTTGTGGTCTTAGGCCCCATAAGGACCAAGTATCTACTAGTGTGCTCCTGTTCACATCAAGGGGGGTGGGTATAGTCACTCCTCATCGGAGCGGTCCTCTTGGGTCGCTCCTAAGCCTCTGAACCGCGCAAAACTTTGCTTTTAAGAACGCTCACTATACTATCCGATGTGAAGCCTTCACTCCGATTGCAGCAGTGTGATATCACCGTTGGAAAGGCCTGGATCTCAGTTTCCGGGACAGGCATTTAGTTTACGCATCCAAAAATTCGTTGTAGATACAGAATTATATAGGCCAAGAATTATGAAAGGTATGTCAAAGTGTGATGGTTTTGGAACATGGCACGATTTGCTTCGCACCTCTAGGTATCTCCAAGTGCTAGTGACACCTCAAGCTTAAGCTCTCGTAAATTCACTATATCCTACGATCCTTTGATCAATGCTCTCTATGCTCTCAAGGAGTGTCACGTTTACAGGCTTAGCCTCGGATTCAATTGCTCTCTCACTAGTCCAAAGGTCCATGACCCTACAATAACTCTAACCAAATGTCCAAAGTAGGTGCGAAAAACATGAAATAACATATCAAACATTCATAGTGGAAAAAAAGGACATCTGCCTCGGCCAAAATGAGAGTTGTGCACTCGGGCTAGTTCCGCATTTGATAAGTTAGACATGTGCTTCAAATCAATTAACAATGCCTCGGGCCAAAATAGAGAGTATTGTACCAAGTAATCTGAGCACCTCTAAAGCACCGCATTCTACTAACATAGTTAAGGATTCGTTTCAACTCATTAACATAATGCCTTCGGTGATCATCTCAAAACGCACAGGAGTGATCTAATTTATAAAACTTCCGGAAATGAACCTTCGGGTTATATTCTTAATAGTCACGAGAATCTTTTTGAAGCGCACACTCGTCACTGATCCATTAATTTGGCTTCGAATTTCTTTTGTGATAAACCACGAGGGGCTATTTGTGATTTACTTTTCAGCCTGTATGATATGAAATTTACATGCGTCAGTGCATTAATGTTCCCACACTACCAGACCCGAAGCTACTTGAGTATTATTATTTTAAAATAAAAAATGTAATAGAGAAGATTAAACATTATCCAATTTTCAACCTGAACCTGATCCCAAAGAAAAACGAGACTAATATTATCCCAAATTATTAATCCATATAGCATTACTAATGAGATTTAAACATCCATACTAATGGGTAATTGTATTATATAGGAGTCTATATTTATTCTATGAGAGAAAACCATATTATTATACTCATAGATGTATACATTAATCGTTACTAAATGTCAATTGAACCTAATAACTATTCAAAAACTATTAAGCTATAATATATTACCATCTAGCTGATCTCACGCATGATCTAATAAGTACTAGTATAACTACCCTAATTGTAGAGGTATATTATATGAAAAAAGATTAATAATACAATACAAAAAATGCATATATGTTATAGTATGATTCCAATACCTAAGGCAGAATGACTATTATACGAAATCAGGATGTCTAACAGTACAAACGTCATAATGCGTCGGTCCATTTGCGTCGCACTGTTGGTAGATGTGAACGCAAATAGCTTAATTTTTCTCTATTGTGTCGCACCTTATATAAGTTCGACGCAATAGCTAATAAGCTACGAAATAAAATCAGTTTCTCTATTTGCGTCGCACTTTTAGCAAAGGTCGACGCAAATAGCTAAATCCAGGAGCTTTTTGCGTACAAACCTTGTTTAAACACGACACAATATTCTCAACTAGAAGCTATTTGCGTAGAACCTTAGGATGTCGACGCAAATAACTCATTCAACTTCTATATTCCCTGAAGCGCTCAGATCGCAACCTGATCATCTTCTTCTCTCATTCACACTCTCTCCTCCTCACTTAAGTTTCCCCTAAGCTTTCTCTTCTTCGCGCCGTCTCCGTTCATCCATCTTACCACCGCAGTCGTCCTCGTCTAACATCAAGCTTCGTCACCGTTCTTCCACCGTTGTGCGTAAAATTAGGTTAGATAGATGTTAGATCTAGGTTTTATTTTTTCTTAATCTTTGATTTTTGTTTGATTTTCATTTCAATTTTTAGTTTAATCATTTACTCTTTCTATTGATAATTTTCACTCACTGCGTGCTTACAGCCACCATCACGGCCTCTGCTCTCATTGTAGTCACCTTTGATGCTCACCCGCACCACGAACTTGATACTGCAATTCCAGGTTTGCTTTATTTAGGGATAATTTTGATTTATTTTTAGGTTGGATTTCTTGGTTTATTTGGTTGAATTTTCATTTTTAAATTTCGTTTTTGTTTAATTTGATGTTATTCTCATTGTTATTATTTGGTGAATTTCTGGGTCTATTTTGTTAATTAGGGTTTAGGGTTTCTGAAGTTATGGGATTTCGTAGAAGAGGACTTCATTTTGTTAGTTCTTCAAGTGACACTAGGTTTGTTAAAACATGTAAATGTTACTTGTCCTACACTAGCATTTAAATCAATAATAACTTGTTATGAGACATTTGTTATACTTGCATATATTGTCTATCAATTATTTGCAAACTTCAATTTTTCCTGTGGACATTACAGTGGAACTGTCACAGCAAAAGGTGTCGTAGGGGCTTCGCCCCGCCTTAGGCAGGGGGCGTGGCTCAGCTTCAGTGTCATGGAGTTGGCCATGGAATCCCGCATGTGAATGCGTTGGGGGTGTGTCGTCGAATTGAGGGGATCGCCACCGTGCCTATATAGGTTATTCCACGGACGCCGAAACATTGGTGCCAAATCAAATGGCCCCACGTCCAATCAAGAACCAGTCGTGGTTCGGGGACATGGGTACAATCAGATCTGTAACACAATTCGCCGCATGTAGCG
Source organism: Bassia scoparia (assembly GCA_008642245.1). Classification (NCBI taxonomy): domain Eukaryota; kingdom Viridiplantae; phylum Streptophyta; class Magnoliopsida; order Caryophyllales; family Amaranthaceae; genus Bassia; species Bassia scoparia. The sequence goes on along the minus strand of SNQN01002305.1, from coordinate 18,814 downwards.
GCCTCATACTCGGTCTCATTGTAGTTCCACAATCATAACAATTGAATTCAAAGAGCCTATGATTTGATCTTGAAGTGCATTGATTACTAGGTGGGTTGCTATATGTACAACAAAGACTTCTACATGGATAAGGCGATCACTGTGATTGTTAGTCAATGTTAATAAGGTGCTAGAAACGGTCTCCATGATTATTCGACATTAATGTGACAAACGATTTAAATTCCGGTTTGTTTAAACAATATAACAAGTGTGATAGAAGATATATATACAAAGAGACATGAAAAACAAAGGTTAGTAAGGCATAATAATATGTATGTGTGTCCTCCTCACCTTTTCATGCAAACAATCAATTGTTAGAATAAAAAACTTAAAGGAGTCGCCTTTCGATTGAATTGCTAGTTGAGACAAACAAACGCGTTAGTATTGACAATAACAATATGTATAAATATGAAAGCCAAAAACCATGGAAACAATGAAAATATGAATATAAATCCTACATATTTACATGAAACGATTAAAAGTGAGTTTCTACATTGCTTTAATGAATTAAAACTCAAATAATGGTTAGTCAAATTAAAAGAGACAAAAGGAATTGAAAAAGAGAGTGAAGAGATGTTTTTTGGTGAGTAATCTCAAGATTTATACCCTTATTTCGCTTGTTGATTCGAACAGAATCGATGCTTTGAATTGAAAACGAATGTGTTTGAGTGTTTTGAGTGTTTTGAGAGTGTATATGATGTGTCTTGTGACTTGTGTCTGTGAAGTGCCAAATCGGTGTGTAGTGCGTAGTGAAGGTTCAAGTGTGTGAAGTGAAGGTTTGAAGGTCGTGTTCCCGGACTGAGCAAGGCGAGCAAGTTTTATAGGCACGAGGCAAAACGAGGCAATCCAACCCTGCGTATATACGCTGGGATGAGCCGTATATACGCTCATGGGGAGCGTATATAACGCTCATCCACGTATATACGCTTCTCCTTTTCATTGAGTTTTGGCAAAAACGTGTGTATGATTGAGCGTATATACGCGCTGTTGAGCATATATACGCTCCTGGTGAGGCGTATATACGCTCAGCATCTGCGTATATACGCTCATTGATTTCGTATATTCTTTCCAAAACCTCGAAATATTTCGATTTCCTCCGATTTATTCGTGATTTCCCTTGATTCGACGCACTAGACACCCTTGCTCTCCAACAAGGATTTCTAGGATGTTTCTAGAAGGTCCACGTATTTCCGGAGTATTTTCTAATTATTCACGTATTCTCTGCGTATTCTGCGTATTTAAACATTGCAAAATTCATAGAAATCATAGAAAAATCAGAAAAATAATTTAAAAATATTGGCGGATTCAGAAAATTGTGACGCACATGATGGAAAACAAAAAGCACGAGAATCGCCAGCGTGACTTGTTTGAAAACCTTCGAAAACCTTGTGAGTTATCGAGAAACCGAAAGAAAATAGTTTCCTTGTAAGTGACTCTTTGCTCAATAATTCCGAGTACGACTCACGTATTTCCAACTTCGTGAGTTCAAAGCATCTTTTCTGGTCGAAACAAACGCAAGACGCGGTATATTTCATCACGGATTACTCATTTGGGGAGACACATTTTCAGGTGTCTACAGAAGCCCACTTTGACTGAGTCTGAAGAGACGATAGTTTCGTAAGACGAAAGTCCAAATATTCGATTCGGACGGAGGCAACTCAAGACGTTCTGCGACCCTGAGTTACCCTTTTCGCCGGTACCTGCAAAACAAAGTTAGTTTTACCTGTAGCCGTGTCCCATGCGGTTCGATGTGCTTGTATGTGTCTGAGTCCTTGAGCGTTCATTTCCCCGTTCGCTGACGGAGAAATACAGGTGCGTCCCATGCTTCCGAAGAAATGAGCATTGACTTGAAAATGATAGCCTAATTCGGGATTAAAGGACTACCTCGGTGACGACATAGGTCTGTTTTTATGTCTAACGAAAATTTGCATGCAATGTTGACTTGTAACTTGTGACCTTGAGATTGAAAGAGTGGCAAGAGTCATTGGTTTTGAAAGAGTCTTTGAATTTGGAAGGGCCTTGTCTAGGTTCTGGTTTTAGACATGGTTTGAGAGAGTCATTGAATTTGAAAGGGTCTTGTTAGGTCTGGTTTTAGACATGGTTCTGAGAGAGTCATTGAAAGGGTCTTGTCTAGGTCTGGTTCAAGACATAGTTTGAAAGAGTCATTGAAGGAGTCTTGTCTAGGTCTGGTTCTAGACAATGACTTGAGAGAGTCTTTGAAGAGGTCTTGTTCTAGGTCTGGTTCAAGACATAGTTTGAAGAGTCTTTGAAAGGGCCTTGTCTAGGTCTGTTTCTAGACATGATTTGACAGAGTCATTGAAAAAGCCTTGTCTAGGTCTTGTTGTAGACAAGATTTGAGAGAGTCTTTGATTTTGAAAGAGTCTTGTCTAGGTCTGGTTTTTAAGACGTGATTTGAGAGAGTCTTGTCTAGTTTTGATTCTAGACATGATTTGATGTGTCTGTCTAGGTCTGATTCTAGACATATTTGAATGAGCCTTTGAATTTGAAAGAGTCCAGTCTAGGTCTGGTTTAGACATGATTTGAAAGTGTCTTGTCTAGGTCTGATTTTAGACTGATTTGAAAGTGTCTTTGAATTGAAAGAGTCCAGTCTAGGTCTGGTTCTAGACATGATTTGAAAGTGACTTGTCTAGGTCTGATTCTAGACATGCTTTGAATGAGCCTTTGAAAGAGTCTTGTCTAGGTCTGGTTCTAGACATGAAAGGACGATACTAGAGTCAATCCTAGTACCAAGTGCCAATTGAAGAGTGTCATTTGAAGAGTGACTAGAGAAAAGGTGACATTTGGAAGTGACTTGACTTAACATTGGCGAGACAGTGACTTTGATTGGAAAGAGACAAGGGTCCAAAAGTGATTTTTCAGGATTTCCTCTTGATAGCGAAAGACTCGAACACTAATAGGGCCTTAGGAGACAAGAGGCCCCAACTGGAAAATTAAGGGCCATGATGGCGACGAGCCCCAGCGAGACTTTGAGACATGTAGTTAGAGTCAACATAGAGAGGTAGATAGATTGTGTGGATGAGTTCCCAACAAGATGTACTAACCCAAAGGTCAGGTGGCTTTACTTCTTTGGGATTGAGTCAATGAGTCCTTGAAGGTGACCAAATAGGATTGGTTCGAGAATAAAAAGGGTCAAATTTGTGGCTAAGGGTCAAAGATGTGGCTAGATACGAGGTTGGCCAATGATGTTGGTTCAAAATGAGTCTATGTCAGGTCTAGACTGGCAAAACCATTATCGAATTCTTAGCAAGTCAAAGCACTCAAAAGGCCTCGATGATTTAATGTTATGCTGATGCGGTCGTACACCTCGAGAAAGGCTTCCTACGTATCCTTACGGAATCAGACCACGTAGTTCTGATGATGATTTGGCAATGCCTCGTGTGAGAGGGCTTTTGTGGTTGTAATGTGAGGCTGTGGTTGAGGGTTGAAAGAGGCTTGATGATTACGAAGTGACCCACGAATGCGCAGTGTGCTTTTTAGACTTTTTGCTTTTGTTTGAATTGGGCTTTGAACTTTGGATTTGAATTTTGAAATTGATTTGCATTTTGTGAAAACTTTGTATTGAACTTTGATTTTTGCTTTTTCTTTTGCCCATTTTATCTTTTTTCTTTTCTTTCTTTTGCACGTTCTTTCCTACGCACCGTTTGGTCCAAAGGTTAGGTAGATGTGGGTGATGAAGAAGATAGGCTAAATGATAGTGTTTTTGTGGCTCAAAAGGTTGCAAGGGATTTTGATTTGATGTGACAAAGGAATGGAAGGGAGGGGTCATTTTGTGGAGCTGTGAAAGAAGGCCTCTCTGGGGCATTGTTCAAATTAAATAATTGAGTCAGTATTAGATTAAACCAATTGTGGCCAATGAGTGTTGAGAACTTGCATAGAATAGAAATAAATACTGCCAAACAAATGAATTATTGAAAGTACACGGCTTATTTGTATAAGGAGAGACTACATAGACCTAAGGGACAGGAATGAAAGGGACAATAGCTTGACTGGGACCTCTGTGACTCAATCTAGAGAAGGCCGCGAGATCGATGATCCACGCATTGGTGACTCATGAGCTTTGATGGTAGTGGTGTTCGATGTTTTTCCAGTTGGGCCAAGAGGTATAGGATTAGGCTTTTTTTGTTGGATGATGAGGTCAAGAGACATGGGCCTTTTGTGGGGTAGGACGTGTTTTGACTATTTCTTGCCTCTTTGGGCCTAGAGACAAGTTGCGAGTCTTTGCTATCTTGCTGAAATCGAGAAATTACACTTAGAACCAAACAAAAGATTGGTCACCTATGAAACTCTTAAGAACGAACCTAACCAGTCTTGAGGTTCTGGACTAAGGAACGAACTCGAAAGTAGACTTGAATGGGCTAACCTAAATCTGATTTAAAGGTGCAGACTCGAGAAGATTCAAAACCTAAGATGGACCTATATTCAGAATTAAGGACCCTCTTAGACTACGAGCCATTTGAAATTGAATGGCCTAGGGCTGAGTCTAAGATCGAACCTAGTTCAGTTTTAAGTTCTTAGATTGAGTTGAGGCGAACCTAATTCAATTCAAGGCTCTTGGGTGAAATTGAATTGAACTAAATCAGACTTAAGGTTTTGAATTGGGAATTGAATTGAACCTAATTCAGACTTAAGGTTTTGAATTGGAATTGAATTGAACCTAATCAGACTTAAGGTCCAAAAGGTCGAATCTAAGTCGATTTAAGACTCTTGGATGGAATCGAACCTAGGTCAGATCTAGGTCGAATGGAGTTTGAAATTGAATTGGATTGGAATGGGCCTAATGGATCGTCAAACTTCATATCTTGAACCAGAACCATAGATTAAGAGACTGGGCCTAAGTTGGTGGTAAGATTTGGACTGAATGAAGAGTCACAAGTTAACAAGCACATTGATTGAAACACAAAACCACATTTATTCACTTAAGGTCAGGATCAAGTGAACTATAAGTCGGCTTGGTTAAGTCTGATTAGTGTACCATGCCTAAACGAGTAGAGCTGGGTCCAATTCACCACACAATATTGGTGATGTATGGCCGAGATACCTTATATGCACGCATCTCGTACACGTGCATACGCGCATGGGCGGGATAGGACTTACGTTAGCCATGTGAACAATTAACCACATGCAACCAAGATAAAATCCCCCCTTAAGGTGGTCTCGAGCATAGAACATGCCCATATTGAGACAAGGTGCCAAGGACATGACCTATTCGAAGGGTCACAAGCAAAATTCATTGATTATGAATATGGAATACGAGACTTTCAAAGTCTTCCACACCAAATGGTGATTATCCCAGTGAAGTCGCAAAACTGCAGGGCTTCGCCTCGCCTTAGCAGGGGGCGTGGCCTCAGCTTCAGTGTCATGGAGTTGAGCCATGGAATCCGCATGTGAATGCGTTGGGGTGTGTCGTCGAATTGTAGGGGACGCCACCGTGCTATAAGGTTATTACGGACGCCCGAAACATTGGTGCAAATCAATGGCCACGTCCAATCAAGTAACCAGTCGTGGTTCGGGGACATGGTAAATCAGATCTGTAACCCAATTCGCCCCGCATGTAGCGGCTCTACTCTGGTCTCATGTAGTAGTCCACAATCATAAAATTGAATTCAAAGAGCCTATGATTGATCTTGAAGTGCATTGATTACTAAGGTGGTTGCTATTCAATATATACACCAAAGACTTCACAATGGATAAGGAGATCACTTGATTGTTGTAGTCAATGTTAATAGGTCGCTTAGAAAACCGGTCGTCCATGATTATATGACTTTAATGTGACAAACGATTTAATTCCGGTCTTGTTTAACAATATATACAAGTGTGATAGAAGAATATACAAACGAGACATGAAAAACAAGGTTAGTAGGCATAATAATTTGTTAGTTGGGTGTGAATTGGAGGGATGAGATTTAGCAGATGAGAATGCAAATGTAGTAGACAGTAGTGCGTGGCCAATCAGACAGAATCAGCAGTGCATAATACAAAGACTTTAATTAGTTAGTGGGAGAATAGAGAATCAGTTAGTGGGACTTTAATTAATTTGCACGATAATTAGTTCGTGGGAGAATAGAGATAACAATGCAAGATTGCGGGCTAACATCAGGAGCAAGTATAAAAGTAACATGATTTAATGAGGTTCACAATAAGTTTATTATGAACCAGGTCCATTAAAGTCTTTGTACATTACGATTACAAAAAACATAATTAGAGAGCCTCTARTAAAGGGGTTGGATCTTAGGATGCAAGGAATTTGGCTAATTAAGAGCCAATGAATCCTATTATTAATAAAGTGTTAGCAATGACAAGTGCAAAATAAAACTAGAAAAGTAAAATGAAAGCAATAACTCAATTAAACAATTGAAATTATTTAGACCGTTACCGTTGTTCCCCGGCAACGGCGCCATTTTGATAAGAGGAGTTTTGAGGTCCTATTGTCAAAAACCCTCCCGTTGTAGTATAGTTGAGAGGGATCGAACACGAGGAACAACGTAGATTAGTTCAATATATAGTTAATTCAGGGTCGGATTGTTTTTAGTTTATCAACTCATAAGTAGCAACTAAGCAAACTACGATTAATTCATATAACTAAGGATTCTAGAGCATGTGATCCGGAAGACCTAACTAAGATGGTGACAACTCGAGAAAAGGGGCCCGGATAGCTCTGTCTTCTTTTCTCTCACTATCCCGCTAGGGCCCCAATTAAGAGATTGAGGTTAGACAAAGAAGTGTTTGGTATCCCTTAAGGCCTCACCAAGTCACCCTCTAAACAACCCAGGCCATCATTCAAACAAGAGCAAAAACGACAATCCTGACAGGGGACTACAATTCCATCCTACATCGGAAGTTGAGGAGACCGAAATCTACTATATAGAGTAGATTGATATATACCTCAACCCAGTAGAGGCCTTTTGGGTGGGTAACAAGCCCACACCAAAGAAAATCCTTGTGGTCTAGGCCCATAAAGGACAATATCTACTAGTGTGCTCCTGTTCACAACAAGGGGGGTGGTATAGTCACTCCTCATCGGAGCGGTCGCTCTTGGGTCGCTCCTAAGCCTCTGAACCGCGCAAAACTTTGMTTTTAAAACGCTCATAACTTTCGATGTACCCCTCCGATTGCAGCGTGTGATATCCCGTTGGAAAGCCCTGGATCTCTAGTTTCCGAGGCAATTAGTTTCGCATCAAAATTCGTTGTAGAACAAAAGTTATGGCCAAAATAGTGAAGGTATGTCAAAATTGATTTTGGAACATGCGTCCATTTTGCCTTCCAACCTTCCTAAGGCTTCTTCCAATATGCTAGGACACCTTTCATGCCTCTAAATGCTCCTCAAATTCACTATATCCCCTTAGTCCTTTGGATTCAATGCTCCTCTTGCCTCCAATGCTCCTCCAAAAGAGTCCATGACCTACAAATAACTCAACCAAATGTCAAAGTAGGTGCAAAAACATGAAAAACATATCAAAACACTAGTGGAAAAAAGGACATCTGCCTCGGGCCAAAATAGAGTTGTTGCCTCGGGCCTAGCCCGCATTATAAGTAGACATCGCTTCAACTCAATTAACAAATGCCTCGGGCCAAAATAGAGTTGTTGCCTCGGGCCTAGCCCGCATTACAAGTAGACATCGCTTCAACTCAATTAACAAATGCCTCGGGCATCTCAAAACCCCGAGGCATTTAAACATCCAAATGCCTCGGGTTTCTTAAAAGCACGAGACATTTCTGACATTAATTGCTTCGAATTTTTGGTAAACCACGAGGCATTTGTGATTTCTTTTAGCCTGTAATGATAATTTAATGCGTCGTGCTTATGTAATACCCGAAGCACTTGAGTATTTTTTWWAAAAAAAATAATATTAATACACCAATTTCAACCTGAACCTGTCCAAAAAGAGCTAATTTTCCCAAATCTTATCCATATAGCATTACAATGTTAAACCATCATACATCGTTTCATTGAAAACATATATTCCCAAATGTATCATCGTTACATCAATTAACCTAAAATATTCCAAAAACATAGCTAATAATATACCATCTATGTTAGCTATATAAGCTATTAACCCCCAAAAAGTTAATAATAACTACAAAAATGCATAATGTTATGTAACAGCTACCAAGCAGACTATATATCACTAGTACAAAAACGTCTAATTGCGTCGGTCCATTTGCGTCGCACTTTGGTAGATGTGACGCAAATAGCTTAWTTTTTCTCTATTTGTGTCGCACCTTATATAAGAGTTCGACGCAAATAGCTAATAAGCTACGAAATAAAATCAGTTTCTCTATTTGCGTCGCACTTTTAGCAAAGGTTCGACGCAAATAGCTAAATCCAAGGAAGCTTTTTGCGTCACACCCTTGTTAAACACGACACAAATATTCTCAACTAGAAGCTATTTGCGTCAGACCCTTAGGATGTCCGACGCAAATAACTCATTCAACTTCTATTATTCCCATGAAGCGCTCAGATCGCAACCTGATCATCTTCTCTCTCATTCACACTCTCTCTCCTCACTTAAGTTTCCCCCTAAGCTTCTCTCTTCTCGCGCCGTCTCCGTTCATCCATCTTACCACCGCAGTCGTCGCTCGTCTAACATCAAGCTTCCGTCACCGTTCTTCCACCGTTGTGCGTAAAATTAGGTTAGATAGATGTTAGATCTAGGTTTTATTTTTCTTAATCTTTGATTTTTGTTTGATTTTCATTTCAATTTTTTAGTTTAAATCATTTACTCTTTCTATTGATAATTTTTTCACTCACTGCGTGCTTACAGCCACCATCACGGCCTCTGCTCTCATTGCTAGTCACCTTTGATGCTCACCCGCACCACGAACCTTGATACTGCAATTCCAGGTTTGCTTTTATTTAGGGATAATTTTGATTTTATTTTTAGGTTGGATTTCTGGTTTATTTGGGTATGAATTTTCATTTTGAAATTTCGTTTTTGTTATTTGATGAGTTATTCTCATTGTTATTCATTTGGTGAATTTCTGGGTCTATTTTGTTAATAGGGTGTTTAGGGTTTCTGAAGTTATGGGATTTCGAGAAGAGGAACTTATTTTGTTAGGTTCTGCAGTGACGAACTGGTTTGTTATAAGTAAATGTTACTTGTCCTACACTACATTTAAAATCAATAATAAATGTTATGAGACATTTTTACCACTTGCATAATTTGGTCTTTCAATTATTTGCACAACTTCAATTTTTCATCGGTTGTGGATCTTGACAGTGAACCGTACAGCAAAAGTGTCTGTTATGGGGGGGGGCTTTGCTCCTAGGCAGGGCGTGGCCTTCACTCATGGTGGGTGAGGTGGGGGGGCTTGCTGGGGGGGGGATATCGCGGCCGGGGGATGGTGGATATATGATCCGTTGTTGAATCTGAGTGTGTCGTCGAATTGAGGGATGCCCGTGCCTATAAGTTATTCACTGACTCGAAACATTGTGCCAAATCAAATGCCCACCCAAATCAAGTAACCAGCGTGGTTCGGAGGACAGGTAACGTAATCAGATCTGTACTCCAATTCGCCGCATTAGCGCTCTACTCGTGCTCTATTGTGTATAGCGACAATTATTCATTAACAATTGAAATTCAAAGCCCATATGACTTGATCTTGAAAGTGCATTGATCTACTAGCTGGGTTCTATATGTACAACCAAAGACTTCTCAATGGATAAGGCGAGTCACTTGATGTTAGTTCAAATGTATAGAGTGCTAAGAAACGTCGCCTGGCATGACATTATCTGCTTTAAGACAACGATTAAATTCCGGTCTGTTTTAAAACCATTATACAAAGTGTATAGAAGAATATAACAAAGAGACATAAAAACAAAGAGTATAAGGCTAATAAATGTATGTGTCCTCACACCGTTTTTACTGGCAAACAATCAAATTGTTAAATATAAAAACTTAAGGAGCGCTTCGATTGATTGCTAGTTGAGACAAACAAACGCGTTAAGATTGACAATAACAATATTTAATAATTGAAAGGCCAAAAGACCATGGAAACAATGAAAATAGAAATAACTCCTAACATATATTGACAAACGATTAAAAGTGAGTTCCTAACATTGCTTTAATGAAATAAAACTCAAAATAATAGGTTTAGTCAAATTAAAAGAGACAAAAGGAATTGAAAAAGAGAGTGAAAGTTTTTGTTATAATCTCAGATTTATACCCTTATTTCCTTGTTGATCGAGGACAGCATCCGATGCTTGAATTGAAAACGAATGTTGTTGAGTGTTCGAGTGTTTTAGAGTGTATATTGTCTTGTGATTGTTCTTGAAGTCCAAACGGTGTGGCGTAGTGAAGTTCAAGTCGATGCGAAGTAAGGTTTGAAGGTCTTGTGCCCGGACTGAACGGCGAGCAAGTATTTTAGCAGCAGCAAAACGAGGCCAATCCAAACCCCGCGTTATATACGCTGGGCATGACGCGGGACTATATACGCTCAATGGCAGCGTATATACCTCGTCCCTATATGCGTCTTTCATGAGTTTTGGCCAAACGTGTTATGAATTGAGCGTAATCTAACGCAGCCTCTTGACATATATACGCTCCTGGTGAGCGGATTAATACCGCTCAAGCATCGCGTATATACGCCGCATTTGTTTCGTATATCTTTCAAAAACTCGAAAATAGATTTCCTCCGATTTTATTCGTAGATTCCCTTGATTCGACGCATCTAGACAACCCTTGCTCGCACAAGTCTAAGATTTCGTATGGTTTCTAGAACATCGATGTTAAACGTTTTTCGGATGTATTTTTCTAATTATCTCCGTATTCTCTGCTATTCTGCGTATTAAACATTGCAAAATTCATAAAATCATCAGAAAAATCATCGAAACAATAATTTAAAAATATGGCGGATTCAGAAAATGTGACGCACGATGGAAACAAAAAGCACAGAATCGCCAGCGGACTTGTTTGAAACCTTCGATAAACCTCGTTTGATTTATCTGAGAAAACCGAAAGGAAAAATGTTGCTTGTAAGTGACTCTTTGCTCATAATTCGAGTAACGACGGTCACGTATTTCCAATCTTCGTAGTTAAAGCATGCTTTTTCTGAGTCAGAAACAACGCAAGACGCGTATATTTCTCATCACGCATTACTCATATGGGGAGACACATTCAGTGTCTACAGAGCCCACTTTGACTGAGTCTGAAGAGACGAAGTTTCCGTAAGACGAAGTCAAAGTATTCGATTCGGACGGAGAGCAACTCAATAACGTTGACCCGAGTTACCTTGTTTGAGCCGTCGATCCTAATACAAAGGTTAGTTTTACTGTAGCCTTGTGCCCATGGCTTCGTGTGTTGGTATTGTGTCTAGTCCTTGACGTGTCATTTCCCGTTTCGCGACGAGAAATACAGGTCGTCCCATGCTTCGAAAAATGAGCATTGACTTGAAAAATGATAGCCTAATTCGGATAAGGACACCTCGGTGACGACATAGGCTTTATGATCTAACGAAATTTGCAGTGCAATGTTGAACTTGTAACTTGGACCTAGATTGAAAGAGGGCAAGAGTCATTGGTTTATGAAAGAGTTTTGAATTGGAAGGCCTTGTTATCTGGTTTTAAGACATGGTTAGAGAGTCTTGATTTGAAAAGGGTCTTGTCTAGTCTGTTTTAGACATGGTTCTGTAAGAGTCATTGAAAGGGTTTTGCCTAGGTCTTGGTTCAAGAAAGTTTTGAAAGAGTCATATGAAGAGTCTTGTCTAAGTTTGGTTAGAGATAAGACTTGAGAGATCTTTGGAAGGAGTCTGTCTAGGTTGGTTCAAGACATAGTTTGAAAGAGTCTTTGAAAGGCTTGCTCTAGGTCTGTTCTGACATGATTACAGAGTCATGAAAAAGCCTTGTGCAGTCTTTGTAGACAAGATTTGAGAGAGCTTGATTTTAAAGAGTCTTGTTCTAGTCTGTGGTTTTTAAGTGATTTGAGAGAGTCTTGTCAGTTTGATTTAGACATAATTGTAATGTGCGTCAGGTCTGATTCTAGACATGATTTGAATGAAGCCTTGAATTTGAAAAGTCAGCTAGTTGGTTCAGAACATGATTTGAAAGTGTCTTGCTAGGTCTATTCTAGGACAATTTGAAATTCTTTGAATTTGAAAGAGTCCAGTCTAGGTCTGTTCTAGACATGTTTGAAATGACTTGTCTAGTTGATTCTAAGACATGCTTGAATGAGCCTTTGAAAGAGTCTTGTTAGGTCTGGTTCTAAACATGATTAAGGACGATACTTAGAGTCAATCCTAGTATCAAGTGCCAATTGGAAGAGTGTATTTGAAGAAGAGGACTAGAGAAAGTGAATTTGGAAGTGTACTTGACTTAACATTGGGAGACAGTGACTTGATGAGAACAGAGCGGGTCCAAAATGATTTTCAGGAATTTCCTCTTGATAGGAAAGTACTCGATGACACGTATAAGGGCCTAGGAGACAGAAGCCCCCAACGGAAATTAAGGGCCATGATGGCGGACGAGCCACCCAGCAGACTTTGAGAAATGTATTTAGAGTCAACATAGAGAAGGTGATAGATTGTTGTGATATTTCCAACTAAGATTACTAACCAAAGGTCGGGTGGCTTTACTTCTTGGGATTGAGTCCAATAGTCCCTTGAAGGTGACCAAGAAAGGATTATGGTTCGTAATAAAAAGGGTCATATTGTGGTCTAAGGGTCAAAGATGGGCTAGATAAGTGTGGCCAATGATGTTGTTCAAAATGATTTCCTATTCATCAGGTCTAGACTGGCAAACCATTACGATTCTTTAGCAGTCATCAGCACTCGAAAAGGCCCTCGATATATAAGTGTTATATGCTGTGGCGTCGAACCTGAAAGTCTCTACGTATCCTTACGAATCAGACCACGTAAGGTTCTGTGATGATTGATGGACATGCCTCGGCGAGAGGCTTTTGTGTCTGTAAATGTGAGCGCTGTGTAAGGGTTGAAAGATTGGGCGTTTGTTGTATAAGATTAGAGAGTGACCCACGATGCGCCAGGTGTGCTTTAGACTTTGCTTTTTGTTAATTGGGCTTTTGGGAACTTTGGATTGAATTCGAAATGATGTTGCATTTTTGAAAAACTTTGTATTGAACTTTGATCTTTGCTTTTCTTTGCCCATTTTATTCTTTTTTTCTTTCTTCTTTTGCACGTCGTCTTTTCCTACCCGTGGGTTGGGTCCAGAAAGTTAGTAAGATGGGGTTGATGAAAGAGAATGATGGCTAAATGATAGGTTGTGAGCTCAAAAGGTGCAAGCACGGATTTGATTTGATTGACAAAGGAATGGAAAGGAGCAGGTCATTTGTGGAGTGGAAGAACGGCCCTCTTGGCATTGGTTCAAATTAATAATTGATCAGTTTAGATTAAGCCAAATTGGTGGCCAATGAGTGAGACTTGCATAGAATTAAAAACTAATGCCAAAAAATGAATTATTTGAAAACAACTGCTTATTGTATATAGGAGAGACTACATAGACTAGGACAGGATTGATAAAGGACAATAGCTTACTGGGACATCTTGACTCAATCTAGAGAAGGCGCGCAGATCGTATCTACCCACCGCCTTGGGTCTCATGTAGGCTTTGAATGTAGTTGGTGTCGATGTTTTCCGTTGGCCAAGGAGTTATAGGATAGGCTCTTTTTGTGGATGATGGGTCAAGAGACATGCCTTTGTGAGAAGGGACGTGTTTTGACTATTTATTGCCTCTTGGGCCTAGAGACAATTCGATCTTGCTATTCTTGCTTAAAACGAGAAATTACACTTAGAACCCAAACAAAAGATGGTCACCTTGAAAACCTTAGAACAGAACCTAACCAGTCCTGAGTTCTGGACTTTAAGAACTGAACTCAAAGTAACTTGAATGGCTAGCCTAATATCTATTATAAGTGCTAGAACCTCGAAAAATTCAAACCTAAATGGACACTAATTCAGAATTAAGAGACCCTCTTACGACCTCGAGCCCATCTTGCAAAATGAATGGGCTAGTCTGTAGTCCTAAGATCGAACCTAGTTCAGTTTTTAAGTTCTTAGATTAAAGTTGAGGCGACTATTCAAGCTTCAAGGCTCTGGTTGATAATATGAATTGAACTAATCAGACTAGTTTTGATATGGAAATTGAATTGGAACTGAATTCAGACTTAAGGTTTTTGAATTGGAATTGAATTGAAACCTAATCAGGACTTAGAGTCAAAAGGTGAATCAAAGTCGATTTAAGACTCTTGGATGAATCGAAACCTAGTCAGATCTAGGCTCGAATGATTTGAAATTGATTGGATTGTGGAATGGCGCTAATGGATCGTCATTAACTTCATATCTTGAATCCAGAACCATAGATTAAGAAGATGGGCCTAGTGTGGTAAGATATTGGACTGAATGAAGAGCTACAAGTTGACAAGCACTTGGGATGAACACAAACACATTTATTCACTTAAGGTCAGGGATCAAGTGAGAACTATAAGTCGGCTGCTATGGTTAAGTCGATATGTTAACCGATGGCCTAATACAGTAGAGCTGGGTCACAATTCTAACCACTCATCAATATTGGTGATGTTTATGGCCGAGATATCACTATAGCACGATCTCGTACACTCAGACGCGTGCAGGCGGTGATAGGATCTTACGGTTAGCCATGGTGAACATTAACCACTATGCAACAAGATAAAATCCCCGCTTAAGGTGGTCTCGAGCATAAACATGCCATATAGGGACCAAAGGGCCAAGGACATGACCTATTCGAACGTACAAAGCAAAATTCAATGATTATGAATAGGAAGCTGCTGAGACTGTGTCAAATCGTGTCCACTCAAATGTTGTTGATTATCCCAGTAGAATCCCAAAATGCAGGCTCGCCTCGCCTAGCAGGCCGGGGCTCAAGCGTCAGTGTCATGATTGAGCATGAATCCGCATGTGAATGCGTTTGGGGTGTAGTCTCGAATTTGAGGGGATCGCACGTGTGGCTATTAGGTTATTCACGGAACGCCGAAACATTGGTGCGAAATCAATGGACACTCCAATCAAGTAACTTAGTTCGTGGTATCGGGGACCGATGGCTACAATCAGATTGTAACCCAATTCGCCCGCATGTAGGGCCTCTACTGCGTTCTCATTGGTAGTTCCACAAATCAAACAATATGAAATTCAAGAGACTATGATGCTGATCTTGAGAAGTGCAATTGATACTAGTGGTTCATATTAAACCAAAGAACTACAATGGAGTAAGGAGATCAACTTGATGTGTAGTCAATGTTAATAAGGTGTAGAAAACCGTCGTTATCGTTATATCTGAGTTTAAATTACAAACGATAAAGTCCGTTACATGTTAAAATTAATAATTGGGATAGCAAGAGATAGTATACATACTGATGGACTAGGTGGAGAGGCGAGCAGGGGGAAGGTGTCAGGGCACGTTGAGTGTTGGGGGTCATCGAGAAAGGTGAAGGTGGTAGTTCAAGAACTGAAACAGGTATAGATAAGTATATTGTGTCCTCCTTCACCTTTTCACGGAACAATCAACTTGGTTAGAATAGAAAAAAACTCAAAGGAGGTCGCTCTTTCGGATTGGAAATTGGCTATTGAGGGACAAACAAACGGCTTCAGTATGAAATATAACAAGTAGTATACATAATGAAAGCCAAAACACCATGGAAACAGATGAAACATGAATAAATCCTACATATTACATGAAACGATAACTAAGTCGAGTTTCCTACATTGGCTTAATGAATATAAAACTGCAACAAGATTAGATACAAATAAAAAGACAAAGAATTAAAAAGAAGTGAGAAGAGATGTTTTGGTGAGTATCTCAGATTTATACCCTTATTTCCGCTGTTGATCGAACAGAATCGATGCTTGAATTGCAAAACGAATTGTTTTTGAGTGTTTTGAGGTGTTTGAAGGTTAGGATGTGTTTGTGACTTGTGTCTGTGAAGTGCAAATGTGTGTTAGTGCGTAGTGAAGGTTCGTCGTGTGAGTGAAGTTTTGAAGGTCGTGTCCCGGACCTGAGCAAGGCGAGCAGTATTTATAGGCAGAGCAAAACCGAGGCAATCAAAACCTGCGTAATATAACGCTGGCATGAGCGTATATACGCTCATGGGGAGGTATATACGAATCATCCCAGCGTATTACGCTTCTCCTTTTCATTGAGTTTGGCAAAAACGTGTGGTTATGATTTGAGCGTATATGTACGCAGCTGTTGAGCGTATATACGCTCCTGGTGAGCGTATATACGCTCAGCATCTGCGTTATACGCTCAACTGATTTCCGTATATCTTTCCAAAAACTGAAATATTCGAGTTTCTCCGATTTTATTCGTGATTCCTGATGACGCACCTGAACACCTTGCCTCTCAAGCAAGGATTCTAGGAATGTTTAGAAGGGTCACGTATTTCGGAGTTATTGTTCTAATTATTCACGTATTCTCTGCGTATCGCTATTAAACATTGGCAAATTCATAGAAATCATAGAAAAAGTCAGAAAAATTATTAAATATTGGCGTTCAGAAAAATGTGACGCACGTGAATGGACAAACAAAAAGCACGAGAATCCGCCAGCGTGACTGTTTGAAAACTTCGAAAACCTTGAGTTTATGAGAAACGAAAGAAAATATGTTTGCCTTGTAAGTGACCTTTGCTCATAATTCGAGTACGCCTCACGTATTTTCAACCTTCGTGAGTTCAAAGCATCTGTTTTGAGTGAAACAAACGCGAGACGCGGTATAATTTATACGGATTACTCATTTGGGGAGGACACATTTTCAGGTGTCTAACAGTGTCTACAGGTGATAAATGGAAGACTAAGTTTTTTCATGTTATGGACATTATAAGCCTTTTGATGATCAATCCTTGTTCACAAATGGTTGGAAGATTATAATTACTTTCTTTTATTTATTGTTTCTGTTGTTATCAACATCATATTATTACTACTCTATTTTTGGTGGTTGTGTAGACCTAGTAGATCTTGCTGGCCTTCAGAACGTCTGCGAACTGGAGCAGAAGTGTACGCTTAGGTTTCAATATTAATAAAGCGGTGATGACCTTGGAAGTGTTATGCAAAAGGATATAGTGAAGAGGTCACAGGGTATTTCTTGGTTTAATCATATTACCTTTTTAAGTTTGCTTACTTTTACCTATACGAACATTAGGTTTGATTATGGTATATGTGAATAAGGGGCATGTTCTATCGAGATAAAACTTAACGTTATTCTGCAACCTGCCTTGTGGAATGCTATAGCAGCTATAATTTGCAACATTACACTTGCACAGAGTTAGATTTTCTATGTTTCTACTTTATTTAATTTTAGGTTCTCTCCAAGCTTTAGTTGTTGCTTATTACAGATCGCATGCCTAATGAGACAAACGTCTTTCAGTTTGTCAAGCAGAGCTTTACGAGCTTACTTAATGTCACATGTTTAATGAGGGTATGATCATTTTATATTGGCCGCTTGTGTATTTTAAATGCATATTTAAGGTTCATATTCAACACTAGCATGCACATTATCTTTCACAAATGGCAATAATGTCTTATCCAGATCTTTAACTGGATGCTTGCCTGTGTGAAGAGACAGAAAAAGAAATTGAAGAGCTGGGGACACATTGAAGGGTTTCGCCTTTGTGATACTGTTTTTTATAACTGAGTGCTTGTAAAAAATTCTGGGCTACTACTGAGAATTTGGTTTTGCTTCCGCAAAGTCTCTCAATCAAGAACTCTGGAAGAAGAATTTAACTTGAGAAAACACATTATTGCAGTTGAGCTCTTATTGCCTAATAGCAGAAATATCTATGTTGATCTCTGTTTTGCTCTAGGTGCAAAAATATCTACATTGTGACAACTACTGTTGTAATAATAGAAGATTGTTTTTTTTGGGCATGGTAGACTGAGGTTAGAAAGAGAGAAGAATAGCTCTTGAATTGGAAGATGAGAAAAGAAACTCAGGTTGCCGTGAGAAGATGCAAAAACTAGGCAAAGAAAATCAGAATTGAGTACATGGTGCTGATAATTCAGAACAGGAATGAAAAATCGTGATCGTCTAAAGGTGTGTATTGTAGCATCTCATTATTAAATATGTTGGCTGGCTTGAAATGTCTATTTATTTGAAGGAAACACTTTTACTTAATATTCATGAACCTTTTGCTTCTAGTTTTCACCTTCTTGCATAGAAAAACAAATTAGCTATGATGAAATTACTTGTACTTCTATTATGGGAAATAAATCATGGGAAAGAACTCGGTTCGTGTTTTATTGAGTTTACTTTAAGATTAATTTTAACCTATTGACTTTTTAAAATAAAATTAGTGTTGAGGTTCTCACCCTTTCAGTCCTCTTGTCTCTTCAGTCTTCATTATCTTCATGTGTGCGTCTGTGAGTTTTACTAGTGGGGTTGCGAGATTTATGTGATGTTGGAAAGTATCGTTTGTCAAAAAGCATTAGATTTCAGTTGACATGTGCAGTCTTTGTCATGCTCGTAAGAATCTTCAAAATCTTTAGTTCAGCACGCCTAGTAAATTTTTTTCTTATTTTTAGAAAAAAAGAACCACTTTCCAGTTGTTCATATGACAGTTTAGTGTCTCTGTCGCATGTGTTTACATTCGTGCGGAATATGTTATCTGTTTATTGCTAGAAGGTAATGTTTTAGCATTTAAGATTTAATGTTAGGGTCTTAATTGAGAATCATATTGGCTTTCTTATTGTTTGTGTACATATAATTGTGCATTTCTTATTCTTGGTGTACATCTATTGTGCTTCCATTGAATATAAATGTTCTCACTGCTGCTACTGT
>SNQN01002304.1:63756-76443 GCA_008642245.1 Bassia scoparia | reverse complement strand
AACCCTGTCTCTACAATTAGCCTCAACGTTGGTCCGGACCCTTTGCACATGGACCAAATTAACTCCCATTTGTCAAATCAACCGTGATCTGCAATGCAGTCTTAGGGTGTCTTTCCCTTGCCTATTGACTGACTCAAAAATGTGAAAGTGCATGAACGCCGAAAATTGCAATTTCGCCCTTTATTTCTTTCACTTTTTTTCATTTTTGTTTTTTTGCTTTGTTTTTGTTTCTTTCTTCTTTTGTCTTTTTTTTAAAAAGGCGAAAGTTTAAGTCCGACGCCGTTTACCAATGTTTGAACTCAACAAAGACGAAAGCCTTAATATTCTATTACAACCACTTACGACATTACGACGTCTAAGATGATCACCGCTATATGAGGACTGTTACATGACTCACAATGAACTTGTTGTTATGAATGCAAGATAGTCCTTAGTCTGAAAGCACGTAGCACATTGTCACGCTAGGCATGAACCCTATGATGAAAAAGAAAAAACAAAAGTCCAACCCCCTAAGTAATTTGCTACGCTTACAACAGGTCAGTCGTGTCCAAGAGGTCCCATGACTAGCTCAGAAACAATCCTTAACACATCCAAGCCCCTATTGTGATGATCATGGGAGGTCTAAACATTACTCATTTATAGTGCACGCAGCGCGCGTCATGGTGGGATGGGCATCATGCTAAGAGTTAGTTAACATAGTAGGCACTAGCGCCAATCTTAAGCGAGCACTCCCGGTCTTGTTTCAGGTTTATAAAATACTTATATGAGACGTGATGCCTAGGAAACGAAACTCAGTCCAACTGACCTAAGTTCCGTGTATAATGCAGGAGCCTAAACACAATCCGTCTTTGGAGCTGAAAATCGCAATAACAATTCGATATGTCCCAACATCATAAAAGTAACTACTTACAGGAATCCCCAGTGAAGTCGCCAGAAAACTTACGGGCGCGTGGCTCACCGAGCCAGTACTGGTCCGTCCCTCTACTTCTGGAGGGTACAATTTAAGGCGCTTAGTTTATTTCTATAATAAATTCTTGCTTTGCATATTATTGTGGTGGGTGAGTATGCCTGGCATAAATGTGTGTGTATACTCAAAGAGCTAGAGTAATCACGTCATCGCATCCTTTTGAAGCTGCGAAAACCTGTTTCAAGCCTTGGGATTGCCTATAATTCACAAAGCCAAGCGAAGGACTCCTGTCTGTAGTGCACCCAAGTCCTGGATTAGGGACAAGAAGGGTGAAGTAGGCCACAACACCGCCCCGCCAACTCTACGGCCTCTACTCAATTATTCCAGTCATTGTCCACGAAATACAACAACAAAAAGCACGATCTCTGTAGAGCTTCGCCCGCCTTAGGGCGTTGACCTCAGCTTCAGTTCATGGAGTTGAGCCATGGAATCCGCATGTGAATGCGTTGGGTGTCTCGAATGAGGGACGCCACCGTGCCTATATAGTTATTCACGACGCCCGAACATTGGTGCAATCAATGGCCCCTCAGTCAATCAATAAACCAGCGTGGTTCGGGACATGGTACGAATCAGATTCTGTAACCCAATTCGCCCGAGTAGGCTCTACTCGGTCTCACTTGTAGTTCCATAAATCATAACAATTAATTCAAAGAGCCTATTGAATTGACTTTGAAAGCGCTACTAATTACTAGTGTTGCTATTATTTACAACCCAAGGACTTCACATTTTACAGCATCACTGCATTGTTAGTCAATGTTAATAAGGTGCTAGAAAACCGTCGCATGAGTATCTGACTTTAATTGACAAGCGAATAAATTCGGTCTGTTTAAACAATTATATACAAGTGGTAAAAATAATATAAACAAGACATGAAAACAAAGTAGTGGACATAATAATATGTATGTGTCCTCCCACTTGTCACTGCAAAACAATCAAATTGTTAGAATAAAAAAACTCAAAGAATCACCTTTCTGATTGAATTGCTAATTGAGACAAACAAACGCGTTAGTATGACAATAACAAATTGTATAAAATGAAAACCAAAAAACATGAAACATTGAAAACATGAAGAAAATCCACATATTTACCTAACATAACGATTAAAATGAGTCTTCTACATTGTTTTAATTGAATTAAAACTCATAACAATGATTAATCAAATTAAGAGAACAAAGAATTAAAAAAAAGAGTGAGAAATAGGTTTTTGGTGAGTAATCTCAGATTATACCCTTATTTCGCTTGTTTATCAAACAGAATGCGATCTTTGAATTTGAACCGAATGTGTTTGAGTGTTTTGACGAGAGAGAAAAGGTGATGGTTCTCGGTGAATTCGTGCGTGTCTGAAGCCGTTGAAGTGAAGCCTTTGAGAGCGTATGAAGTAGAAGTCCGTTCGATCTGAGTATAGGCAAGGGAGTAGTATTTATAGGCACGAGGCAAAACGAGGCCAAGGCAACCTGCATATACCTGAGATACGTATATACGCTCATGGGAAGCGTATATACGGCTCATCCTCAGCGTATATACGCTTCTCACTTTCCATAAGATTTGCAAGAACCGTATACTTGAACTCGTATTACGGCTGTTATGGGAGGTATATACGCTCCTGACCACTATACACGCTCCATAACCTGCGTATATACGCTCAACTCGTATATTTTTCCAAAAAACCTCAAATATTTTGATTTCATCCTATTTCATTCTGATCCCTTGATTCGACCGCACCTAGACACCCTTTGCTCTCCAAGCAAAGGAGTTGTCTAGAAATTTCTAAACGGTTCCACGATTTCCGGAGAATTTTCTAATATTCATGTATTTGCTGCGTATTCTGCGTATTCAAAACCATTGCAAATTCATAGAAAATCATAGAAAAAATCAAGAAAAAATATTAAAAAACTGCGGATTCAGTAAAAATGCTACGACATGATGAAAATCAAAAAGCATTGAGATCGCCAGCGTAACTGTTTGAAAACCTTTGGTTTTCAGAAACCGAAAGAAAATATAGTTTGCCTTGTATGTGACCTTGGTCTCAATATTACCGGAGTACGACCTCACTATTTCCAACTTTCGTGAGTTCAAACATCTTTTCTGCCAGTCGAACAACGCGAGAACGAGGTATGTTTTCATCACGGATTACTCAATTTGTGGGAGAGCACATTTTCAGGTGCTCTACAGAAGCCCCCACTTTGACTGAAGTCTGGAGAGATATAGTTTCGTAAGCTGAAAGTCCAAAGTATTCGATTTGACGGAGAGCAACCAAGACGTTCGCGACTTGAGTACCCTTTTTCGCCTACCTGCAAAAAGTTAGGCCTTACCTTTAACCGTTGTCCGTCGTTTAGGCTATGGTCTGAGTCCTGACGGTCATTTCCCGTTCGGCTTACGGGAGAAATGCGGCGCGTTCCCATGCTTTTCCGAATAAATGAGCATGACTGAAAATGATTAGCCCTAATTCAGGATTAAGACTACTCTTGGTACGACGTAGGTTCTGCTATTTATGTCTAGGCGAAATTTGCATTTGCAATTTGACTTGTAACTTGTGACCTTGATATTGAGAAGGGCAAGAGTCATATTTTTGAAAGACGTCTTTGAATTGAAAGGGCCTTTGTCTAGGTTGGTTCTAGACATAGTTTGAAAGACATTGAATTTAAAGAGTCTTGTCTAGTCTGATTCTAGACATGTTCTGAAGAGTCATTGAAGGAGTCTTGTCTAGCTGTTCTAACATGATTGACAGAGAGCTTGGATGAAAGGTCTGTCTAGGTGTTTAGACATGTTTGAGAGAGTCATCGAAAGGGCCTGTTCTAGTCTGCGTTCAAGACAGATTTGAGAGTTCTTGTCTAGTCTGGCTCAACATGGTTTGAAAGTGTCTTGTCTAGGTCTATTCTAGACATGGTAAATTTGAAAGTGTTTTTCTATGTCATGATTCTAGAATGATTTGAAATGTTCTTGTCTAGCTGGATTTAGACTGATTTGAATGAGCCTTTGAATTTGATAGGTCTTGTCTAGTCTTATTCTAGACATGAAGGATGATTACTAGAGTCTAATCCTAGTACCAAGTGCTAATTGAAAGAGTCATTTTGAAGAGTGACTTAGAGAAAGGGACATTTGACGAGATATGGTTGACTCGGATGTGACTTGCTTAAACATTGGCGAACATGTGACTTTATTGGAAAAGACAGGTCCAAAAGCATTTCTCAGGATTACCACTATAGCAAAAGACTTCTGAACACGTAATAGGCCTTCAGGAGACAAGAAGCCCCCCCAACTGGAAATTAAGAGCCATGATGACACGCCCACCCAGCGAACTTTGAGACAACGTGTTTTACGCTTAGATCAACATAGGGAAGGTGGATGGATTCGATGGATGAGTTCCCCCAAATAAATGTACTAACCCAAAGGTTAGGTGGGGCTTTACTTCATGGGATGATCAAAATGAGTCCTTGAAGTGACCAAAAATTAGGCTATGTCGAGAAATAAAAAAGGGTTCAAATTTGACTAGGGCAAAGCATGTGGCTAGATACGAGGTTGCCAATGATGTGGTTCAAACTAAATCTAGTCTAGTTTCTAAACTGGCAACAAACCATAACGAATTCTTAGCAAGTCAAAACACTCAAAAGGCCTAACATGATTTAACTTTAATCGTCGAACCTCGAGAAGACTTCCTACGTATCCTTACGGAATCAGACCACCGTAGTTCTGATGATGATTTGAACAATGCCTCTGTGAGCAGAGCTTTTGTGGTGTAATGTAGAGCTGTGGTTTTTGAGGGTTGAAAAAGCTTGATGTTACGAAGTGACCCACGGTGCGCAGTGTGCTCTTTAGACTTTTTGCTTTTTGTTTAATGCTTTAACTTTGGATTTTTATTTGAAATTATTTGCATGTGTGAAACTCTTGTATTGAACTTTGATCTTTGCTCCTCTTTTTTTTCTTTTTTTCCTTTTGCCCATGTTACTTTCTTTTCTTTTCTTTTGCCGTGTCTTCCTAGCACCGTTTGTCCAAAGTTAGAATGTGGTGATGAAAGAAAGATAGCTAAATGATAGTGTTGTGGCTCAAAAGTTGTGCAGGGATTTTTTTGATTTGATGTGACAAAGGTATGAAGAGGTGATTTTGGAGCGTGAATAAAAGCCCTCTGGAGGCATTTTCAAATAAAGTAATTAAACGCATTGATTAAACCAATGTGCCAATGAAGTGTGAGACTTGCAGTAGAATAGAAAATAATATTGCCAAAACAAATGATCATTTTATTATGAAAAAAACTTGAAAATACATGGCTTATCCAAGACACAAGACTCAAAGACAGTGAATTGAAACTAATATAATGCTAGGACTTAGGACTCGATTGACTCAACTAAAGAAGGCCCATGGATCATTAACCCACTCTCTGGTGGACTCATGGATTAGCAAGTGGATGGTGGGATGTGATCTTATCCTCGACCGCTGGAGTAACTGGAGAGCGACCATCTTCAACCATGTCTTGAATCCTGTGCTTCAAAACGATGCAATTCTCAATGGTTGTGCCCCCTTCCTGGTGGAACTTACAATAGGCATTGGAGATTCCAATTCCTAGATTCTTATCATCGAGAGGGTCTGGAGTGGGTCCAATAGGAGCAAGTGCACCTTTGCATTATCTATCAAAGCCTGCTCATAAGTCATACCAATTGAAGAAATGTCCTGGTGGTCCTCGAGGCCTGTTGTTTGAAAGAGCCCGGATTGGTTAGAAGAGTTGTCCATTATATGTGGCTGACTTGATCAGTGTTGGAAAAAAAGGAGCCACTTTCTTGTAAACCCCCACCATTACCCTAGACTTCTGGCTCTTAACATCTTCCTCAACTAGGAGCCAACCTTTGTAGAGCCCAAGTAAAATATCAATGGGTTGAAACTGAGTGCGCTCTCGATACTTGGCTGAAGTTCTTGATACCATGCGGATTGAATCTTCCTCGTTCGGTTCGATTGTCATAAGTTGACGGCTTTCTCCCATATCCACCTATTAAGGAAAGTAGAGAAATTTTCTCTTCACCTTGCTTGGTGCCTCTAGTTCGACGGCAGATCCGACGAGGAAGCTGAAATGGAATTTACCTACTGCTTAGATTCGTTGATATATTCCCAATCGATGAGCTTGGCTTGTTCAGAGTCTTAACCACACTGATGGATCAGGTGTCCAAAGTAATAGGACTAACACCGAAGTGAAAGCTCTTTGCTCATTCCTTAAACCATTGAATATTGAAAGTGCGGAGTGGTCCTCTGCGGTCTTCAGTTCCCTTAAACTTGGCAAATCAAGTAGACAAACTTTTAGGAAGCTGGCCCTTAATCTCATAAATCAGCAACACGAGACCCTTGAACTGAATTTTCGACATTCTTCTTGACCAAACTCTTCAGTTGCTCCACCCGTTTTCCTCCAATTCTCGGAGAGATTGTGTCTCAGCATCGTCTGTCTCCTCCCCTTCAGACTCGAGAGGTTGTCCTTTCCTCTTTTTCTTTCAGCTCCCCAATGTCTTATTCTTGGGCATCAAGCGAAATTCACAGAACTCGATTCTAGAATAGCGTTAAGTGTTGTTCGATGTACCATGAAGTGTCCTTGTGATCAAGAGGCGCGTCGGGTTTGGTTCTTTTACTCTTCTAGCCCCAGAGAACAGATGCGATCTTTGCTATCTTGCTCAAATCAAGAAATTACACTTTAGAGAACCCAGAAACAAAATTGTACTTGAAACTCTTAAGAAACCAACTAACTCGATCTTGAGGTTCTGGATAAACTGAACTCGAAAGTAGACTTGAATGGCTAGGACCTAAAATCTGATTTAATACTAGACTCGAGAAAAGATCAAACCTAAGATGGCCTATTTCCGAATAGGACCTTTAACCTTTGAGCCACTTGAATGGGCCTACCTTGAATCAAATCCTAGGTGAGTCTTATGATCGAGCCTAGTTCAGTTTTAAGTTCTTAGATGATAGTGGAGTAACAACAGATTTAAGGCCTTTCGTTGAAATTGAATTGAACCTAATTCAAGTTTAAGGTTTTCAAAAGGTCGAATCTAAGTCAGATTTAGACTCTGGATGGGAATCGAAACACCTAATCAGATTCTAGGTCGAAAGGAGTTTGAAATGAATGGGATTGGAATGGCCTAATGGATTCCATGTCTTGAACCATTAGATTAAGGACGGGCTTAGTTGGTGGTTAAGGAATTTGAACTGAATGAAGAGTCACAAGTTACAAGCACATTGATTGAAAACACAAATCCAATTATTCACTTAAGTTTCAGGATCTAAGTGAACTATAGGTCGCTTGTTAAGTCTACAGTGACCACTAAAGAGTAGAGCTTGTGTTCCAATTTCACCGACCACAACATTGGTGATGTATGCCGAGATTACCCTTATATACACGCATCTAGTAACACGGCATACGCAGGCGAGGCGGATAGGACTTACCTTAGCCATGTGATCCATTAACCACATGCAACCAAGATAAAATCCCCTTAAGGTGATCTCGACATAGAACATGCCCATTTGAGACCAAGTGCGATAGGACTATAGCCCTATTTCGAAGGTCACAAGCAAAATTCAATTGATTATGAATATGAAAACTACCAGACTTTCAAGTCTGTCACTCCACAAATGGTGATTTATCCCCATGAGCGCCAAAAAACTGTTAGAGCTTCGCCCCGCCTTAGGGGCGTGACCTCACTTCAGTGTCATGGAGTTGAAGCCATGGGAAATCCAGCAGTGAATGCGTGGGTGTTCGTCGAATTGAGGGATCGCCACCGTGCCTAGTATATTATTCACGGACCCCGAAACATTGGTGCCCAAATCAATGGGCCCCACGTCCAATCAAGTAACCAGTCGTGGTTTCGGGACCATGGTACGAATCGTATGAACCCAATTGCCCGCATGTATGCCTCTACTCGTTCTCATTGTAGTTCCATTAAATCATAAAATTGAATTCAAGAGGATGCCTATGAATTGACTTTGAAAGCGCTACTAATTACTAGGTGGTTGTTATTATGTAACAAACCAAGACTTCTACAATGACAAGCGATCACTCTGATTGTAGTAATGTAATAGGTGCTTAGAAAACCGCGAAGTCCATGATTATCTGACTTTAATGTGACAAGCAAAATTCCAGTCTGTTTAAACAAATATAACAGTTGGTACACGATTATAAAACAAGACATTGAAACAAAGCGTAGAGCATCAATAATATGATGTGTGTCCTCCTCACCTTGTCACTGCAAACATCAAATTTAGAATAAAAAAAACTAAGAATCGCCTTCGATTGAATTGCTAATTGAGACAAAACAAACACTTAAGTAGTATTGACAATAACAATATTATAATAATGAAAACCAAAAAAACATAAACATTGAAACATGAGAAATCCTACATTATTTACAGAACGATTAAAAGATGAGTTTCTACATTGTTTAATTGAAATTAAACCTCATAACAATGATTAATCAAATTAAGAGAGACAAAAGGAATTAAAAAAAGAGTGAAAATAGGTTTTTTGATGATAATCTCAATTTTATACCTTATTCGCTTGTTGATTCGAACAAGAACGAGCTTTGAATTGAACAACGAAGTGTTGAGTGTTTTTGAGAGAGAGAAAAGAGGTAGATGTTCTCGGGGAATTTGTGCGTGTCTAAGCCGGAAGTGAAGGTTTGAGAGCGTATGAAGTGAAGGTCCGTCGACTGACAAGCAAGATATTTATTTTTTTTTTAGCACGAGGCAAAACGAGGCAAGCACCCTGCATATAACGCTGATGATGACGCATATATACGCTCATGGGAGCGTATATACGCTCATCCCTCAGCGATATACGCCTTCACTATCCATTAGATTTGGCAAGAAACCGTTATACCTGAACTGCGTAAATACGCTTTTATGGAGCGTATAAACGCTTCCTGACCCAGCGTAATACCGCTCCATACCGCGTAGTATACGCTCAAGCTTTTGTCTTATTTTCCAAAAAAAACCTCGAAAATATTTTGATTTCCTCCGATTTATTCTATTCCTTGATTCGCCACCTAGACACCCTTGCCTCCAAGCAAGGAGTTTAGAATGTTTCTAGAAGTATCCACTATTTATCGAGTATTTTCTAATATTCATGATTTTCTGCGTATTCTGTGTATTCAAACATTGCAAAAATTCATAGAAAATCACTAGAAAAAATCAGAAAAAATAATTTAAAAAATACTGGCGGATTAGAAAATGACGACATATGAAAATCGAAAAGCCATGAGAATCGCCAGACGTAACTTGTTTGAAAACCTTTGATTTACGAGAAAAACCGAAAGAAAATATGTTGCCTTGTATTGACACCTTGCTCAATAGTTCCGAGTACGACCTCACGTATTTCTAAACTTTCAGTTTGAGTTCAAAGCATCTTTTCTCGTTCAATGGTTCTAAAGCAGCGCTCGTCAATCAACACCATTTCACTAATGGATAGTGAAGAAAATAGAATGGACTTGACTTTAGCTGATTTGAATGAGACCCTAAGCTCATTAGCATCCCGATTCGCTCAGCTAGAGAATTCCAACACCTAGGTCCTCGAAATTCTCGAGGAAGTGATCCATGGCATCCTTAAGCACTATGTAGAACGTGGTTTGTCCAAGGGAGAAGTGACTTCCACACATGACAATTTGCAAGAACCAGTTAGCGAGAATGACACTGARCCAAAGCCAACAACTGATATGGTGGAGGTCATCACTTCTCACATGAACAAAGCAATGAGGAGGATCGATGATTCTTTTAAAAGCAAGACTATGGTGAAGGCACCTGTGATTCGT
This sequence comes from Bassia scoparia, assembly GCA_008642245.1. Lineage (NCBI taxonomy): Eukaryota > Viridiplantae > Streptophyta > Magnoliopsida > Caryophyllales > Amaranthaceae > Bassia > Bassia scoparia. The sequence continues at coordinate 66,702 of SNQN01002304.1, read as the reverse complement.
AACAAGTGCAAATACACAAAGATAGGCATGCCCTATGCCCAAGCCCTTGAGCACCTTAAGGAGATTGGCTTCATTACACCAAAAGGCCTTACTCCTAATCCTCCTTTGGATAAAAGGGCGCCTAAATGGAGCATAGACAAGTTTTGCAAATTCCACAGAGGACAAGGCCATGACACCGAAGAATGCCATACATTTAGGGAAGCAGTCCAAGACTTGATAGACAGTGGCCGTCTCCCCTTGCCTCTCAACGGCTCTAAACAACATACTCAAGTGTCCATGATAAGAGAAGACGAGGATTCCTTCGATCCTACCGCTCTCATCGCACCAATGAGACAACCATATCCACTCACTCTTAATAGATAGTTCATTAAAGAAGGGGATGAGTTTCCATACTACGAATTCCAGGAACACTTCACAAGAAGGGATGGCAATAAGTATGTAGGACTCGGAATTTTCAACAACTGCAACTTTTTAGACGGGGATCCTGTCCCCATAAGCAAGGAATCTGCCCTAGATGGCCTCGAAGTACAAGGTTTGAGACTCCTRTTCGGCCAWGAAATCACCCCACAAGCTGAACAAGAGCTTTTCATGGTAATGACCATAGAAGCATTTGATCACACAGCTCTCATCACAGCAGTCGAAGGCTTAGTTCATGGTTGGCGCAAAACCATGAAGATCACTACTCCAAGAGGCAAGGTCATCAAGTACACCATGGGCGAAGGACCAATGCTCGAGGATTCTGAATCTGCTTACTCCTCTTTTCTTCCTTCTTATGATTGCTTTAATTAACAACTCGAAAACAAACCAAATAACAATGAGTTAATAAAGGAAATGGAAGAGCACGAAAATAAAACTTNAAGAGCTTTTCATGGTAATGACCATAGAAGCATTTGATCACACAGCTCTCATCACAGCAGTCGAAGGCTTAGTTCATGGTTGGCGCAAAACCATGAAGATCACTACTCCAAGAGGCAAGGTCATCAAGTACACCATGGGCGAAGGACCAATGCTCGAGGATTCTGAATCTGCTTACTCCTCTTTTCTTCCTTCTTATGATTGCTTTAATTAACAACTCGAAAACAAACCAAATAACAATGAGTTAATAAAGGAAATGGAAGAGCACGAAAATAAAACTTYCGTCATCGAGCAAACAGAAAAGGTAGACATCTCCTACAACGACACACCGTGGGAGATACAGATTGGTCTGACATTGAGTCTGCAAGAAAAGGATGAACTGGTTGCAACACTAAAAGAGTTCTGGGATGTTTTTCTTGGTCATATGAATACATGCCAGGGATTGATCCAAACATCGCACAACACAGAATTCCGCTCATAGAAGGGGCTAAGTCAGTCAAACAAAAGCTCCGTCGTTTGAAACCGGATGTTGCCTGATAAGTGCCAAAAATGATCACATTTAGGCACTCTTTTTTTTCCTTGTTTTGGCCATTATGTCTGTTTTAGATATCATTTCACTAACCTTTTGGTTAGATTTCCACTTTGTTTAGTTTTGCAAAGATTTCTTGGTTTTTARKGGTTTTTATTAGTTTTTCTTTAGGTTTCTCTTCTTTTCTATCTYTGTCCACTCAATTGCAAGCTTTGTGAGTCATGTGAAAGTTGTCTAGATGTGCACATGTTGGTTTTAAGCCTTCCTACTTGTTGGTTTGATTGTGGTTGCTTTGGTTGATCCTTAAGGCACTTGAATGTTTTCTCTAACATTTTCTTCGAGCCATATCCTTTTGTGTACTTAGAAATTGCAGGTGAAACTTTTTGCATTGTAAAATAGACTCCAAGAGCTTTCCAACGGTAAATTACAAGCTATAATCCGATCACCGAGCAAGAAGTTATGGTCGTTCGAAATTGAGTAGTTCAGCTTGAGGTTTGCACGCGCGTCGAGGTTTTGCCCGCGCATGCAATGCACGCGCCTGCAGGGATCACCCCTCATTCCAAAAGCATTTTTGAGCAGATGTGCCTCCCTTGGTTTGCACGTCCGTTCGCATGCGCCTCTGCATGCGCGTGTGGCACGCGCCAGCACAAACCCCCCCTCACCTGTCTCTTATACACATCTAGATGTGTATAAGAGACAGCAACAAATTCGATTTAATGACAAAGACGACAATCGTGAATTTTATTTTATGGCGAGAAGAGTGACAGTAGAGAGATGACGAAGATGAAGAGCAGTGCGGTAAATGAAATGTCTAGAATAATGAAGTAATGGATTTTGGAGGGTTTTTGAAATTATTGAAAGAATTTAGGAAATTTTGGCGGCCCAATGAAAATGAATGGCGCCTTTCAATGATGGTGTTGCATTAGGATACCTAATGCAACACTTTTTTTAAAAATGTTCCTAAATAGTGTTGCAATAAATCAWAATGTTGCAAAAAASTGTTGCAATAGATTAAAGTGTTGCAAATAAGTATTGCAATACATTAAACCRTTGCAAATAAGTGTTGCAATATACTCACATGTTGCATATAACAATTGCATAATAAAAAAGCGTTGCAAATAAGTGTTACATTTTCATTTTAATGTAGTAGTGCTAGCTACCAAAGGAATGGAGGGGGCCAAAGAAATTTTCAAAATGGGCCTCGAATTCGTCGAGTAGATAATTGGATTCCCCCACCAGGTTTTCAAAGACCAAGAGGGGTAAACCCAAACACTTTCAACCAAWCTTATAACAACATCAACCCCAATTTCACTAATAACCCTTCTTGGAGACAAGACCCTCAATTCACCCTCAAGTTGGAGACCGAGGAGCTAAGGATTCAATTGAAAATGCTTGAAAACTAATTTTCTCAAATTGCTCAAGCCTWTGAGGGGCAATCTTTTCAACCCACTCTCCCATAGCCAAGGTTTGAAACCTAGGGAAATGAATGCGGTCACGACTAGGAGTGGGAAAACCATCGTGACTAAGGTATAAACTTGTGATGATGATGATGATGATGATGA
>SNQN01002304.1:49422-63731 GCA_008642245.1 Bassia scoparia | reverse complement strand
AGAAAAAGATGCTTTGACTCAACGAAATTGAAATACCGTGAGTCGTACTCGAACTATGAGCAAAAAGTGCACATACAAGGCAAACATATTTCTTTCGGTTTTCTCGATAAAAACTTCAAAGGTTTCAAAACAAGTACCTGGCATTCTCATGCTTTCGATTTTCATCATGTCCTCACATTTGTCGTGAATCCGCCAGTATATTTGTAAATTATTTTTCTGATTTTTTCTATGATTTCTATGAATTTTCAATCGTTTGAATACACAGAATACGCGAAAATACATATAATTAAGAAAATACTCCGAAAATACGTGGAACCTTCAGAACATTCTAGAACTCCTTGCTTAGGAGAGCAAGGGGTCTAGTGCGTCGAATCACAGGAAATCACGAAAAAAACGGAGGAAAATCAAAATTATTTCGAGGTTTTTTGGAAAATATATACGCAAAAGTTGAGCGTTATATACGCAGTATGGAGCGTATATTACGCTGGTCAGGAGCGTATATACGCTCCATAACAATCGTAATACGCAGCTCAAGTATACGGTCTTCCAAAAATCATATGGAAAAGTGAGAAGCGTATATACGCTGAGGATTGACGTATATAGACTCCCCATGAGCTATATATGCTCATCCTCCTAGCGTATATCCACGCAGTTCGCCTGTGCCTCGTTTTTGCCTCTGCCTATAAAATACGTTCCCTTCCTTGCTCAGTCGACGACCTTCACTTCAATTACGCTCTCAAAACCTTCACTTCACGGCTTCAGACACGCACAATTCCCGTAGACACATCACTCTTTCTCTCTCTCAAAAACACTCAAGACAATTCGTTTTTCCAATTCAAGCCATCGATTACTGTTCGAATCAACAAAAGCAAATAAGGTTATAAATCTAGATTACTCACCAAAAAACCTATTCTCACCTTTTTAATCCTTTTGTCTCTCTTAATTTGATTAATTCATGTTATGATTTATAATTCAATTAAAACAATGTAGAAACTCACTTTTTAATCGTTCATGTAAATATGAGTTTCTCATGTTCAATGTCCATGTTTTTTGTTTTCATTATATACATATTTTATTGTCAATACTAACGACGTTTGTTTTCTCAATTAGCAATCATCGAAAGACGATTCCTTTGAGTTTTTATTCTAACAATTTGATTGTTTGCAATAGACAAGGTGAGGAGGGACACACATTACATATATAATATGCTCACAACCTTTGTTTTCATGTCTTTTTATATATATCTTGTACCAACACTTGTATAATAGTTTAACAAGCACCGAATTTAAATGCTTGTCACATTAAATCAATAATCTATGGACGACCGTTCTAAAGCACCTATTTTACATTGACTAACAATCAGTGATCGCCTGTCCATTGTAGAAGGCTTGTTGTAACATCAAATAACAACCACCTAGTAATTTAGTGCGCTTTCAAAAGTCAATCAATGGCTCTTTGAATTCAATTGTTATTGATTTATTGGAACTACAATGAACCGAGTAGAGGCCACTACATGCGGCGAATTGGTTACATATCTGATTCGTACCATGTCCCCGACCCACGGACGGTTACTTGAATTGGACGTGGCCATTGATTTGCACCAATGTTTCGGGCGTCCGTGAATAACCTATATAGCACGGTGCGGATCCCCTCAATTCGACGACACACCCCAACGCATTCACATGCGATTCCATGGCTCAACTCCATACACTGAAGCTGAGGTCACGCCCCCCAACGGGCGAAAGCTCTTACAGTTTTTGGCACTTCACTGGGAAATCACCATTTGGGAAGTGGACAGACTTAAAAGCTCGTAGTTCCATATTCATAATCAATTGAATTTTTTGCTTGCTGACCCTTCGAAGTTAAGGTCATTCCTAGGCACCTTGGGTCTTCAATATGGGCATGTTCTATGCTCGCGATCCCTTAAGGGGATTTGTAGTCTTGGTTGCATGCTGCGTTAAATGGATCACATGCTAAGGTATCTATCCCGCCCATGCCGCGTATGCAGTGTTACTAGATCGTGTATTATAAGGGTATCTCGGCCAACATCCACCAATGTTGTGGCTGGTGAATTGGACCAGCTCTACTTCTTAGGCATGGACACTGGTCAGACTTAACAGCCGACCTATAGTTCACTTAGATCCTGACCTTAGTGAATAAATTGGATTTGTTCAATCAAGTGCTTGTTAACTGTGACTCTTCATCAGTTCAAATTCTTAACCACCAACTAAGCCCGTCCCTTAATCTATGGTTCAAGACATGAATCCATTAGCCCATTCCAATCCCATTCAATTTTCAAACTCCTTCGACCTAGAATCTGACTAGCGTCGATTCCAATCCAAGAGTTATAAATCAATGACTAGATTCGAACCTTTTGAACCTTAAACTTGAATTAGGTTTCAATTCAATTTTTCAACCCAAAGGCCTTAAATCTTGAATTAGTCACTCCAACTTCAATCTAAGAACCTTAAAACTAACTTAGGCTCGATCAAGACTTCAAAACCCTGGAACTTTATTCAGGCTAAGGCCCACCCCCCCCCCCCTATTTCAACACGGGGTCATAGCGTCTAAATCCTTAATCGGAAATACCCATCTTAGTTTTGAATCTTTCTCGAGTCTAGTACCTTAAATCAGATTTAGGATCAGCCCATTCAAGCTACTTTCGAGTTCAGTCCTTAAGTCCAGAACCTCAAGACGGTTAGTTTGTTCTAAGAGTTTTCAAGTAACCAATCTTTTGTTCTGGTTCTAAAGTTAATTTCTTGATTTCAGCAAAGATTTAGAAAGACTCGCAACTTGTCTCTGGGCCTAGAAGGTAACAAGAAGCCAAACCCGACGCGCTCCTGATCACCAAGACACTCCAATGGCTAACATCGAAACAACAAACTTAACGCTATTCTAGAAAGCTCGAGTCTTGTGAATTCTCGCCTTGATGCCAAGAAAAGAGCATTGGGAGCTGAAAGAAAAAAAAAAATAGGGGACCCCAAGAAAAGACCTCTCGAGCTGAAAGGGGGAAGAAGACGATCTGAGACACCACTCCCTCCTCCGAAGATTGAGACGGGAAAAACGGTGGAGAACTAAAAGTTGGTCAAGAGAATGTCCGAAAATTCAGTTCAAGGTCTTCGTGTTTGATATGAATTAAGGGCCCAGCTTCCTAAGAATTTGTCATCACTGATTTGCCCATGATCTAAGGGAACGAAAAGACCCAAGGACCACTCCCTCTATCTTTCAATATCTAATGGCATTAAGGAATGAGCAAAAGCTATTCATCGGTGTTTCCTTTACTTGCGACACCCATTCCATCCAGGTGTTCAAGACTCTGAATCAAGCCAAGTCCGATGATTGATATATCAAACACGAATTCAACTTAAAGCAGTACAGGTTACAATCCAGCTTCCTGTCTCTCCGTGAACTAGACCACCAAGCAAGTGGAGAGAAAATTTCAACTTCCTTAATAGGTGGAGGGAGAAAGCCCCTCAATGACCAACGACCGAAGAGGAAGATTCAAGTCCGCAATGTCATCAAAGAACCTTCAGCCCAAGTATCGAGAGGCCACTCAAGTTTTCAACCCATGATTCATTTACTGGGCTCTACAAGTTGGCCTCCTATTGAGGAATTTCAAGCCCAGAAGTCTAAGGTAACGGTGGGCTTTAACAAGAAAGTGGCTCCTCTTTCAACACTGATCATCAGCCACATTATCAATGACAATCTTCAAATCCCGGCTTCAACAACAGGCTCGAGACCCACCAAGACATTTTCTTCCAATGGTATGACTTATGAGCAGCCTTATAGACTAACTGCAAAAGGTCACTTGCTCTATTGGACCCACTCCAGACCCTCCCCATCAGATGATAAGAAAATCTTAAGGATTGGAATCCCAATGCCCTATGTAAGTTCCACCAAGGAAGGGGCACACCACTGAGAATTGCTGTTTTGAAGCACAGGATTCAAGACATGTGAAGAGGTTCGCTCCCAGTTCTCAATCGGCGAGGATAAGATCAACATCCAAACCAACCCACTGCTAAAACATGATCACCCCAAGGCGTGGGTTAAATGATCCATCGGCCTTTCTTTAATTGATCATCGAGTCCTAGTCCTAGCATTATATTCGTTATCAATTCACTGTCTTGAGTCTATGTAGTCTTTTTGGAATAAGCATTATGTTTCAAGTTTTCTTTTCATTCATTTAAAAGATTCATTTGTTTTACAATATTATTTTCTAATTCTACTGCCAAGTCTCAACACTCAATTTGCCACAATTGGTTTAATCAATGCTATTTAATTATTTAATTTGAACAAGCCCCAGAAGGCCTTCTTTTCACAGCTCCACAAAATCACCCCTCCCTTCCATACCTTTTCACATCAAATCAAAAATCCCTTGCAACCTTTTGAGCCACAAACACTAATCATTTAGCCTACTTCTTTCATCACCCACATCTACCTAACCCTTTGACCAAACGGTCGTAGGAAAAGACACGTGCAAAAAAAGAAAAGAAAAAAAGTAACAATGGGCAAAAAGGAAAAAGAAAAAAAAAGAGAGAGCCAAAGATCAAAGTTTCAATACAAAGTTTTCACAAATGCAAATCAATTTCAAAATCAAAATCCAAATTCAAAGCCCAATTTCAAACAAAAAGCAAAAGTCTAAAGAGCACACTGCGCACCGTGGGCACTTCGTAAACATTCAAGCTTTTTCAACCCTCAACCCACAGCCCTCACATTACGACCACAAAAGCTCTCTCACACCAGGCATTGTTCAAATCATCATCAGAACTACGGTGTCTGATTCCGTAAGATTACAGGAAGCCTCTTCTCGAGGTCGACCGCATTAACATTAATCATTGAGGCCTTTTGAGTCTTTTGACTTGCTAAGAATTCGATTATGTTTCCAGTTTAGAACCTGACATAGACTCATGTTTGAAACCAACATCAAATTGGCCAACCTGCGTATCTAGCCACATCTTTGACCCCCCCCCATATCACAAATTTGACCCTTTTATTTCTCGAACCATAGCTATCTTTGAGTCATCTTCAAGACTCATTGACTCAATCCCAATGAAGAAGCCACCTAACTTTGTTAGTACATCTTATTGGGACTCAATCCATACAATCCATCCACCTTTCCTATGTTGACTCTAAGCCGGAAACCACGTTGTCTCAAAGTCTCCGCTGGGGTCTTGTCATATGCTCCTTAATTTCCAGTGGGGCTTCTTCTCCTAAGCCCTATTACGTTTCAAGTCTTTTTGCTATCAAGTGGAAATCCTGAGAAATCACTTTTGGACCCTGTCTCTTCCAATCAAATCAATGTCTCGCCATGTTAAGTCAAGCACATCCGATCCAACCATAGTCTCGTCCAAATTCAACCTTTCTCTTAAGCACTCATCAAATGACACTCTTCAATTGCACTTGTACTAGGATTAGACTCTCATATCATCCTTTCATGTCTAGAATAAGACCTTAGACAAGACTCTTTCAAATTCAGAAGCTCATTCAAATCATGTCTAGAATCAGACCTAGACAAACACTTAAATCATGTCTAGATCACCTAGACAAAACATTTCAAATCATTGTCTAGAATCAGAACCTAGACAAGACACTTTCAAACCATGTCTAGACCAGACCTAGACAAGACCTCTCTCAAAATCGATGTCTTAACCAACCTAGACAAGCCACTTTCGAGACTCATCTCAAACCATGTCTAAAACCAGACCTAACAAGACCCTTCAAATCCAAAACTCTCTCAAATCATGTCTAGAACCAGACCTAGACAAGACTTCCTTCAATACTCTCTCAGAATCTGTCTAGATCAGACCTAGACAAGACGCTTTCAAATCAAGACTCTTTCAAACATGTCTAGAAACCAGACCTAGACAGGCCCTTCCAAATCAAAGACTCTTTCCAAACAATGACTCTTGCCCCTCTCTCAATATCAAGGTCACAAGTTACAATCAACTCCATGCAAATTTCGCTAGACATAAAAGCAACCTACGTCGTCACCAAGTAAGTCCTTAATCCTGAATAGCTATCATTTTCAGTTTCAATGCTCATTTCTTCGGAAAGCATGGACGCGCCTGCATTTCTCCATCACCGAACGGAAATGAGCCGCTCAAGGACTCAGACACATAGCACATCTAACCGCACGGACCCGGTTACAGGTAAACTAACCTTGTTTTGCAGGTACCGGCGAAAAAGGTAACTCAATGTCCAGAACTCCTTGAGTTGCTTCCGTCCCAAATCGAATACTTTGACTTTCGTCTACGAAACTATCATCTCCCGCTCATCAAAGTGGGCTTCTGTAGACACCTGAAAATGTGTCTCCCAAATGAGTAATCCGTGATGAACATACCGCGTCTCGCGTTGTTTCGACTCAGAAAAAGCTTTGAATCACGAAAGTTGGAAAATACGTTAGTTCGACGCGGAATATTGAGCAAAGGTCACATACAAGGCAAACATTATTCTCGGTGTTTCTCATAACTCAAAGGTTTTCAAAAACAAGTTACGCTGGCGATTCTCAGCTTTTTGATTTTCATCATGTCCGTCACATTTTCTGAATCCGCCATATTTTTAATTATTTTTCTGATTTTCTTATGATTTTCTATGAATTTGCAAGTTTGAATACGCAGAATACGCAGAAATACAGAATAATTAGAAAATACTTCCGAAAACGTGGAACCTTCTAGAACATTCTAGAACTCCTTCTTGGAGAGCAGGGATGTCTAGGGCGTCGAATCAAGGGAAATCACGAATAAAATCGGAGGATCAAAATATTTCGAGGTTTTTTTGGAAAAATATACGCAAAAGTTGAGCGTTATATACGCATATGGAGTTTATAGCTGTCAGGAGCGTATATACGCTTCCATAACAAGCGTATATACGCAGCTTTGCAAGGTACGTCTGCCAAAAATCTTATGAAAGTGACGTATTATACGCTGAGGATGAGGTATATACGTCCCCTCATGAGCGTATATACGGCTCATCCTCAGCGTATATAGCATGGTATGCCTTGCCTCGTTTGCCTCTGCCTATAAATACTCCCCTTGCCTTCCAGTCCGACGGACCTCCACTATACGCTCTCAAACCTTCACTTCAGGCTTCAGACACGCACAATTCCGAGCACACATCTACTCTTCACTCTCTCAAAAACACTCAAAACACATTCGTTTTCAATTTCAACGCATCGATTCTTTCGAATCAACAAGCGAAATAAGGTATAAATCTGAGATTACTCACATAGACCCCCCCCCCCCCCCCCCCAAAACCTATTTCTCACTCTTTTTTAAATTCCTTTGTCTCTCTTAATTTGATTAATCATTGTTATGAGTTTTAATTCAATTAAAACAATGTAGAAACTCACTTTAATCGTTCAGTAAAATATGTAGATTTCTTCATTTGTTTTTCAATGTTTCCAGTTTTTTTTGTTTTCATATTTAAACATATTTTATTGTCAAGTTTTACTAACCGTTTGTGTCTCAATTAGCAACTCAATCGAAAGGTGATTCCTTTGAGTTTTTATTCAACAATTTGATGTTTGCATGACAGTTGAGAGACACACATACATATTATTATGCTCACTAACTTTGTTTTCATGTCTTGTTTATATATATTTTTTACCACACTTTATATATTGTTTAAACAAGACCGAAATTAAGTCGCTTCACAATTAAAGTCAGATTAATCATGAGCGACCGGTTTTCTAAGCACCTTATAACATTTGACTAACAATCAAGTGACGCCTTCCATTGTTAGAAGTCTTGTTTTACATAATAGCAACCCACCTAGAATTAGCGCTTTCAAATCAATTCAATAGCTCTTTGAATTCAATTGTTATGATTTATGGAACTACATGAGACCGAGTAGATGCCCGCTTACATGCGGGCGAATTGGTTACAATCTGATTCGTACCATGTCCCCGAAACCCACGACTGTTACTTATTGGACGAGGGCTTGATTTGCACCAATGTTTCGGCTCCCGTGAAAACCTATATAGCACGGTGGCTCCCCTCCCAATTCGACGACACACCCCAACGCATTCACGATGCGATTCCATGCTCAACTACCATGGACATCTGACCTAGTTTGGGGTGTCATGCTCCCCGCTAATCGAAGCTGGAAGTGGATCCGCCCGAAAGCGCTCTACATACCGCCTCTTATGTTAGTATGTTGTATCCTGATCGGACAATGAGACTGGCAATTAACTTGAAGTAAAGGCGTAGATGCGGAGCGTGTTGTCATACTTCACCCTTACCCTTGTCCCCTAATCCAGGACCTTGGTGCATACAGACATGAGTCCTTCGCCTCTGCTTTGCAATATAGGCAATCCAAGCTTGAAACAGGTTTTGCAGACTTCCCAAAAGAAGCGATGTACGACTTCCTTCTATCATTTGAGATAACACATCCACAAACTCCAGGCATACTCACAATATCAAAAGCAGAATTTAATTATAGCAAATAAACTAAGCCGCCCTTAAATTGTACCCCCAGAGTAGAGACCAGGACCCCAGTCTGGCTCGGTGACCCCCGCGCCCGTACAGTTTTTCTGCGACTTCAGGAATCACGTAAAGCTATACTTTAGTGATGTTGGCAATACTTCAATTTTATGCGAATTTCAGCGTCCTAAAGACCATTGTTTAGGCTCTGCATTACCACGGAACTTAGTCGTTGGCACTGAGTACGTTCTAGGCATACGTCTCATATAAGTATTTTTACACTTGAACCAAGACCGGGAGTTGCTCGCTTAAGATTGGCGCTAGTGCACTAACCTATGTAAAACTACTCTTAAGCATGATGCCCCCCCACCATGACGCGCAGCTGGCGTGCACTACAATGACTAATGTTTAGACCTCCGTATGATCATCACAGCGGGCTGGATGTGTTAAGGATTGTTTCTGAGCCTATCATGACCCTCTTGACACCCGACTACCTGTTCATTAACGTAGCAATTGACTCGCATAGGGTTGGACTTTTGTTTTTTTCTTTTCATAATAGGGTTCATGCATAGCGTGACAATTGCTACGTCTTTCAGACTCAAGGACCTCATTCTGCATTCCATAAACAAACAAGTCATTGAGTCATGTAAATCCCTCATATAGCAAGGGTGATCATTCCTTTAAGTCTAATGTCGAAGTGGTTTTTGAAACTAGAACATTAGCTTTACGTCTTGTGAGTCAAAAATTGTTAAACGGACTTCGACCCTTTAAATCTTCGCCTTTTCAAAAAAGAGACAAAAAAAAAAGAAAAAGAAACAAAAACAAAAGCAAAAAAAACGAAAAAATGACCAAAAAAGTGAAAAACGAAAAATAAAGGCGAAATGCAAATTTCGGCGTTCATGCACTTCACATTTGTTGAGTTCAGTCAATACAAAGGAAAGATACCCTAAGACATTGCATTGCACACAGGTATTTACATGGGAGTTACTTTGGTCCATGTGCAAACAGGCCCACCAAACGGTTACTCGTAGACACAGGTCGTTCCAATGTTCTAAAGCAGCGCTCGTCAATCAAAACACCATTTCCACTAATGGATAGTGAAGAAAATAAATGACTTGACTTTAGCTGAATTTGAATGAGACCCTAAGCTCATTAGCATCCCGATTCGCTCAGCTAGAGAATCCACACCTGAAGTCCTCGAAAATCTCGAGAAGTATCCATCGGCATCCTTTAACAACTATGTAGAACGTGTTTGTCCAAGGGAGAAGTGACTTCCGACAGCATGACCAATTCTAACAAGACATTACAGAGAATGACACTGAGCCAAGCCCAACAACTGATATGGTGAGTCATCACTCTCACAACAAAGCAATGAGGTAGGTCATGATTCTTTAAAAGCAAGACTATGTGAAGCACCTGTATTCTAACAAGTGCAAATAACACAAAGATTAGCATGCCCTATGCCCCAAGCCCTTGAGGCACCTTAAGGAAATTGGCCTTCATTACACCAAAAGCCTTACTCCTAATCCCCTTATAAAAGGGCGCCTTTAAATGGAGCATAGACAAGTTTTGCAAATTCCACAGAGGACAAGGCCATGACACCGAAAGAATGCCATACATTTAGGGAACGTCCAAGACTTGATAGACAGTACCGTCTCCCCTTGCTCTCAACGCTCTAAACAACGATACTCAAGTGTTCCATGATAAGAGAAGACGAGGATTCCTCGATCCTACCGCTCTCATCGCACCAATGTGACACAACCATACCACTCACTCTTAATAGATAGTTCATTAAAGAAGGATGAGTTCCATACTACGAATTCCAGGAACACTTCACAAGAAGGGATGGCAATAATAAGTATGTAGACTCGGAATTTTCAACAACTGCAAACTTTTTAGACGGATCCGTCCCATAGCAGAATCTGCCCTAGATGCCTCAAGTACAAGGTTTGAGACTCCATTCGGCCATGAAATCCCCCACAACTGAACAAGAAGCTTTACATGGAATGACCCATAGAAGCATTTGATCACACAGCTCTCATCCACAGCAGTCGAAGGCTTAGTTCATGGTCTGCGCAAAACCATGAAGATCCACTACTCCAAGGCGAAGATTCATCAAGTTACCACCCATGGGCGATAGGACCAATGTCGGTTCTGAATCTGTTACTCAATCTTTGTCTTCCTTCCTTATGATTCTTTATTTAACAACCGAAAACAAACCAAATAACAATGAGTTATAAAGGAAATGAAGAGCACGAAAATAAACTTTCCGTCATCGAGCAAACAAAAAGGTAGACATCTCCTACAACGACACACCGTGAGATACAGATTGGTGAATTAGTCTGCAAAAAAGTATTAAACTGGTTGCAACACTAAAAGAGTTCTGGATGTTTTTTTGTATATGAAATACATGCCAGGATGATCCAAAATCGCACAACACAGAATTCCGCTCATAGAAGGGCTAAGTCAGCTCAAACAAAGAAGCTCCGTCAATTTTAAAACCGGATGTGCCTGATAAGTGCCAAAATGATCAACATTAGGCAACTCTTTTTCCTTTTTTGGCCATTATGTCTGTTTTAGATATCATTTCACTAACCTTTTGGTAGATTTCCACTTTGTTTATTTGCAAAGATTCTTCGTTTTATGTTTTATTAGTTTTCTTTAGGTTTCTCTTCTTTCTATCTTTGTCCACTCATTGCAAGCTTGTGATCAGTAAGTTGTCTAGATGTGCACATGTTGGATTTTAAGCCTTCCTACTTGTTGTTTATGTGTTTTTGGTTTGATCCTTAGCACTGAATGTTTTCTCTAACTTTCTTCGAGCCATATTCCATTGTGTACTTAAAATGCAGGTGAAACTTTTTGATTGTTAAAATAGACTCCAAGGCTTTCAACGGTAAATTACAAGCTCAGAATCCATCACCGAGCAAGAAGTTATGGCGTTTCGAAATTGAGTAGTTCAGCTTGAGCGTTTCACGCGCGTCGAGGTTTTGCCCGCGCATGCAATGCACGCGCCCTGCAGATCACCCCTCATTCAAAAGCATTTTTTTTAGCAATGTCCTCCCTTGGTTTGCACGGTCCGTAACGCATGCGCCTCTGCATTGCGCGTGTGCACGCGCCAGACAAACCCCCCCTCACTTCAAGAACTTTTTGGCATACGCGCGTTCCCAAATCCGTCTGTGCCTCCCTGCCCGCGCTTGACAGCCTTTTCAGTAGCGTTTTCGAAGCATGCACGCATGTCATGGTCACACGCGCCCTGACACGCTTCCCCCCCACTCGCGACGCGCGTCCGGCACGTCCTACTTGGCGGCCTTTGGACGTTGATTTGACCTGCTGACTGACTTGGAGAGTTTTTGAAGCACATGTTTCTTAATTGTATTGTAAACATAAATATGAGACCTTGTATTTTGGCTTGTGTATATATTGTTGAAGAGAGAACTAGGAAATAAGTTGATAGTAACATTTAAAATTTCAAATTTTTTTGCTTTCTTCTTCTTCTTCTTCAATCTCCATTACAGTAGAGTTCAACTTCAAGTTCCTCAATTTGTTTTAGAATCTTCATTTCTGTTGAAATCTTACCATCTTTATAGGCTTTTGACTAGAAATTTCGAGTAATTCTATTTCTTGCTAATATGTTTTATTGTTTTTTCTTTGTAATTTTTGTGGGTATGTTAATGCTTTTGCTTTGGTCTTCTGTTACTGTTGTTTGCTACTTGTGTTTGTGTTGAGGTTTGGTTGTAGTTTGCTTCTTGTTGGAAGTAGTTTTGATTAGTTTTTTGATACCCTTTGTTGATACAATTCCTTGCTTTAATGGCTTCTTATTCCATGTTTTCCTTGTGTTTTCATGTTTTCAACTTCTAAGCATGTTGTGTGAGTAGTGTAGCAACTTAGGAGTGCTAGAAGTCCCTTCTATAATCATTTCAATGCCAAGATGATATAAATTGTTCTCTCTAATCACCATATTTTCCTTGAATTGTGATTTCTCAAACCTTATTGCTTTGGATTTGGCCACCCATTGTTTTTGGGGCAAGATGTGCTTAATTCAACCCTTTGCAAGGGATTGTGAGKATTGACTTGGGTATTGGTTTGATTCTTGATTGCTCAATTCTAGTAAGAGCTTGAGGGGACTTGGGTTTGAACTTCAATTGAGAGGGTTAGTTGACTTGGGAAATGATATWAATCAAATTTCCAAACCATGATTACAATGACCCCTTTTTTATCGGAGTAGAACACACACTTTGATTGGCATTATCCTTTACTATAAAAGGTGACAACTAGTATCTCCTAGGTGATTTAGAATATTTGATTTTCCAAAGCTTTGTTTCAAGTATTTTAATTAGCTAGTTTTTCAATCAAAATTCCCTTTTCAAAGTTTGATTGCTTGCCAAATTAGATAAGTTCGGACTTAAACCCCTTTGATTCCTCCTCCGTGGATCGACCCCTTACTTGCTACTATACTTGTGTATAGCTAGTTGTATCGGTTAATTAATATTATTTGATAGTGACCCGGTATGGCATTCTACCCAACGACCCTAGCCGGGCACCCGCCAAATTGGCACCGTTGCCGGGGAGGGCAAGGTGTTTAAGTCTTTACAAGTCTAGCTTTGTTTTTTTTGCTTTTTCTAATAAAAACAAAAAAAAAATCGTGCTTCACTTGAAGTACACCTTTTACTTTATTGTTTACTCTTGGACAATTTGGATTGTTTGTTCCTAAGCAAGAGACGTTAGAAAGTTGGCTTTCAATGGCTAAGTCTTTGAGAAAAATGCGAGCTTTAGGTTTGTTTACATCGAGTAGGGCAATAAGACTAACCTCAATAGAAGGAACTTTTGAAATCCGGCCCAACTTGATCAAGTTGATCGAGTCCAAGCAATTTTTTGGATTAAAGGATGAGAATCCCCATAAACACTTGAAGGATTTCGAGCGATATTGTGACACAATTAATGTGAGTGGGGGAGTTCAAGAGTACATGAGGCTCAAGTTATTTGWGTTTTCCCTAGCTGGAAGGGCTATGGATTGGCTCGAGAAGGAGGTGAAACCCAACTCGTTGACAACTTGGGAGGAAACAACAAAGGCTTTCCTACAAAATATTTTCCCCTATAAAAGAACCGTTGAGCTTCGAGCTAAAATCCAAGGTTTCAAACAAATGGGAGGTGAAACGTTAGGGGAAGCTTGGGAGCGTTTCCAAGAGTACCGAAGGGAGTGTCCTCATCACGGTATCCCATAATGGTTACTCTACCAAACTTTCTATATGGGTCTAACCAATGCTTCAAAAACAAGTTTGGACACCGAAGCRGGAGGACCAATTATGAATCGAAATGAGGATGAAATTTAGGGTATAATAGAGGATGTGATCGACTATTTTGTGACATGGCAAGAAAGTGAGAAGAAGAAAGAGAGGGTCAATGCATTGGAAAGTTGAGAGGTTGTGGAAAAGCTCTTGGAAGGAATTAAGTCAATAGTTGAGAAGAGCCTTGGGAAGGAGGGAATCTCCTCCTTCCAAGCCCCTCAACCCATTGTAGCCACAGGAGATAATCCTCAACCATCCTTTTGTAAAGATTCTTAATGATGTTATTTCTTGTGAAAATTGTGGTTCTTTTGATCATGATGTCTATGGTTGCTATAATGGTAATGCTTCATATGTTAGAGAAATGAACAATGGTTATGGCAATGAACATTGCAATTCGATACATTGATTTGGTGCTTGGCCAAATAATGGCTATGACCMAAATCATGTTGAAATGGGAAGTTGTCCCAATGCTTACTATGACCCCCAAGCTAGTGGTGTTGGCTCCTATGACCTAGGCAATTTTATGATGTATGGTATTGGCTCTAATGTTGATCCATATGCTTATGGGAACCAAAGGCCACTAGCTCAGGAAAATTTTGGATAT
>SNQN01002303.1:37352-76448 GCA_008642245.1 Bassia scoparia | reverse complement strand
AAATTTAGTGTTGCAGAAAAGTATTATCCATCAAATATTAACCATTGTTATCTATTGATTTTTCCAATGTGTAAACAAGAAGTAATTATGAGTAGTAAACTTTAAATCAACATCAGAATAGCCTTTTTTTTTCACAGGTTTGGGAGCACTACATATAAGAAACCAAGGGCAATATCCATAATTAAGCCTAAACATAAATAATAACAAACAAGAATGTAAAAATTTATATTATAGCTATATTGAAATGGATGGTTAAGGTGTAAATTTAAAATATATATAAAATCAACTAAAATTATATTGAATATTGTATTTATAAAAACTAAGATTCATATAACAATACAAATAATGAGTCTATCAAAATCTTTAATATTCAACTACTAAGAGAAACCATCATAATAAAAAAAATTGGGAATATGGGCCAAAGAATTGGGCCAATGGCCCATTTATTTTAAATGGGCAGCGTAGTAAGAGGTCAGCATGTATGGGATAAAGCAAGCGGCACAGATCAGTTGCATAGTATTAATGTTAGGACATCCAACGGACGTACCCATAATAACACACAACATATATAAATAACTCCTCTTTATGCAAATCTTCGATGTGAATCAGAATATGTGTGTGAAGTGTTACACGCAACTTCCTTCAACACTGTCAAAACTCAACCAATTTTCCTTTTGTTTGTGGTTAAGTTTGGGAGTTTAAGTTACTCTCATACTAAATGTTTGCTTTGAATTCATTAATGATAGGATGATGAGAGCTTAAGTTGAATTAAATTATTAAAAAGCAACACAAACCCAAAATTACCCATTTCTGAAATTGGATGGATGCCACACAATGAGTTAACCTTTACTATAATTTAATTAAAAGCTAAAACAAAGTGTTGTCAAGTAATATATCAAATATCAATAACCTTTTTTTAAAATATAAAAAAACCTTAAATATTTTTGTACCTATTAACAAGCTTGTTGTCAATAATTATTAAAAATTGGGTATATGGGCAAAAATTGGGCCAATGGGCCAATTTCTGTTTTATGGGCAGCGTAGCAGAGCTCAGCATGTATGGTAGAAGCAAAGCGGACACAGTCAGGTAGCATAGTAGTAATGTTAGGAACCAACGGACGTACCATTAATCAAACCATAAACATATAAATAACTTCCTCTTTATGCAAAACTTCGATGTGGGATCAAGAATGTGAGTGTGAGAGTGCAGCATGCATTAACTGTGTTTCTCCAAAAAACTAGAACACTTTTTCAGCAAACCCCTGTGATAATATTTGTAAACTGATCTAATAAATCTCCCAGGTTAGCAAAAAGTTGATAATACACAACAATCAGCTATTTGCAAATATTTGGATAGCAAAACTTAAGACCACTTTTAAATGTTTTTGGTTAACAAATAAATGCATAGCAAGGGACACCAATAGTCTTTGTATGAACTTTTTGAATATTGTATGATGTAAATAATACACAACAATCAGCTTACAAAATTCCACAACTCCACTCATGAGATCCTGAATGTTCAAGCAACTGTATGTAGAGTGTGTACAACAGACGTTATAATAAAACAAGGCACAAGGAAGCAGTATCCATTCATTGATAGGGATTTAATGAACTCAGCATCGTAAAGCTCGATTAGAAAATAATGCACTTCGCCTCCTCGAGTACTTCAAACGAAACAACATTTCTCACGACGAGTGTAAAAATTCTGAATCCCCCTTGTACCTCACCTTCACGTTAGAAGAGTGCCGAGCTCGTGAAAGAGCCACATATAGTTGGCCATGAGAAAAACAATGATGCTTCAATAAATGCCTACATAGTAAGCGTTTGTCCTTGCGATTTGTTATATGTCATTGCAAAACTGAGCTTGATAGAAACTGAATCCTCTCGACTCAAAGGGGAAATGAGTCCATTAGGTGGTCGAAGCCTGACCCGGTGAATGGAAACATAATCCACCTTGCAAACCCGTTGCTATTTCACATACTATCGTATTTGGGTGAAATTGCCTGCATACAAACCTGGTGCCAATGCATACGCCACCTGCTGGGTCACAATTCCGAACAGCAACATTACTGGACAGTTTTTTTTCAACTTTTGAGCTCATTGGAGTCATTCCTCCTGGGGCAAGTGTATGTCAAAATTCAACAGTTACAAGTTTGCAGTGTTATTGAGCAGCTGATCAATGCTATAATAAGTGACCAATTCACCAGGGATTTTTTCAATGATAGAAGTATTTTATTAAATCGACCTCAATCATTTCTTGGAGTTAGAATGATCGATCTATGAAAATGTCAGAAGTAAACGCTGTCTGCTCAAATTCAGGAAACACATGTTTAATTACCAACGGATCAGAGTCATCATCAAAGGCAACTATCATACCATCTAGGATTCTGATATCTGCAACTTCATCATGCTTGTACTGCCATCGCCTAGCAATCAGCAAGAAATGAGCAATTCAGGATCTGTACGTGCCCGCATATTTTCAGTTAAACTGAATCTCATGAAGGAAGCCATAAGAATGATGAAACAATGCTTGGCTCAACTGGCCTCATACTGTGATTTTTTAGGCACCACAGGAAGCACTTGTCTAAAATCTCCTCCTAAAACCACCACCTTACCACCGAAAGGAAGATCACAATCACCTACATCTCTCAATAACAAATCTAAAGAATGAACACTTGCCTTGTGAGACATAGGTGCTTCATCCCATATAAACAAGAAGTCTGTTTCAGCAAATGCTGCAAGGGCACCCTGCTTCGGTACATTACAAGTTACATGTGCTCTAGATCAAGTGGGAGTTTGAAACGCGAATGAGCTGTTCTACCGCAAGGCAAATTTGCAGCTGCATTCCAGAAGAAGAGTGAGGTAGAACTTACCCTTTGATCGTATCTTAGCATATAATGCATTGTACAAAAAAGTCTTTTCTGTTCCCCACCGGACCATCAAGAAGCACTCCTGTATATTATTCTTGACATAATGAACAATTGATTTATATGCCGTTTTTTGTGCTATATTCAATTGCTTACGAGCAGCAATTGTTCTTCAGAAATTGGCGCTTCCAAAATTCTGGTGTCGCATATAACTCGAACATCATCAATTTCTTCTTCCTGTATAATCCAGGCCAAAATCCCTCTAATTTTTTCCCCATTCCATTTAGAAGCTGTTGATTTTCTGAAATACAATTAAAAGAATCCTTTGCTCGAATATTTGGATATTTATGCTGCACATCTTCGGACAAATACTTGTGGTATTATATCCACAAACCTCTTGGGTTTGGAGGGCTGCAAAATACCAAAGAGGTGACAAACAAACGTCTAAGAGCCAAAGGCATTTGCAAGCCATAAGCTTCTTCCAACATTTTCAGTTGCATCATCATTCTCCACTAATCCATGAGCTTACGACAGCCTCCTGAAATGTATTATACAGATGACCATCAACGGTGAGGAGGTCTACAAATGAATTGCTCCTCTGACCTTGGTTAGCGCAAACCGTAAGAAAAACCGGTGAGAATTCAGACGGATTCACAAATGTTACTCTACCTATACTTACTCCCTTTTTCCTCTTGTTCCGACACTTTCTTTTCGGGTCCCAAGAAAGTAAAAGCTCTGGAAACTCTGAATATAAATACTTTGGACCAGCGTGGATTAGTCGATTGATGCAAAATATTCAGTCAACATGATCTGAAATCGTAGCTCATCTGACAGAATAGAGCTATACTTTCAGCTGGACTGAACGACACACTCTGCATTAGGCAAATGAACCTGCAGAGGGTATAACGGAGGATACACCTCATAATCAAATCCAAATAATCTCCAGACTGCCTCGGGAAGAGATATCCAACGCCCTTGCTGAAATTTATCAATTTCGTTGGAAGGCTCCAATCCTTCGGCACTACATATATTGAAGGCTATTCTAGTCATGTCCTTGTACCCAATATTTTTAAAGATACTTAACCGCTTCAATGGTGGCACATATCTCGACATTTATGTGACAATTAAATAAAGCCAACAAATATGGGTTGTACGAGAATCACCATCGATTGTCTAGCTCAACACCCCTGACCAGAATATTTTCTCCTGTTGTTAGTTCTCCTATATGTAGGTAACCATCATTATTGGTTGTTAGTGTGCGATGAATAAGCCTTCGGGTACTGAAATCTGCATTTTTCATGTCCATTTTCTCCTCTCATGCATCCACATTTTGGGTTTAAGGCTCCGCAAGGACCATGGATCATATGATTTATGACACACCTTCCGCAAATGTGGTTGTGATGTAGGAGGTAATTCCAGCCGATACATTATCGATCATAGTCTTCCGGGCATTTAACCTTATACTCAGATTTCAAAAATGATCAAGAAATGAGCACTGTGGTAAACCGCGCTTCTGAACTCAATAACATATATGAATGCTGCTATTTTCCCAAAAATATGTTTATTGACAATAGTTCCCTCAGATGAACAAGTTTGGCTCGAAAGATGCGTGCCACCAATCTGGTCGATTTTTAGCAAAGCTCACCAGGCTTTAATTCTTCCTAATCTCAAAAGCCAATTAGGATTGCATGTCATTGTGACAAATAAATCGCTTCCCATATCGCTGAACAAGAGCCATTGCATTGATATCTGCGCTGCAGTATCGCGAAGGTCCACCAATGAAGCTAGGGGTAGATAGATAGAATAATCTGATGAACAGTATTGCCGAAATTCTTCTCCTGTTTCTGCTGTATCAATGATTCCTTGGTACAAGTCAGCTCGAATTGCAGCCTGATTAAGCGAAGAAGTCAAGCCTGGATCTCTAGTTTCACATACATATCGACACAAAATTGCTGAAATAACTCTCCAGTATGAATCAACAATTGTTTGATGTTGTATTTGCAGGAGAACGATAATACTCACGACAAGATATCTGTTTTGCCTTGCTTGCCATTTCAGCATCAGCCACTGAGGTTAAAAAAATAACACTGTTAAAACGTATTATATGTATGAGCAAAGAGCAGAACTTGAAAGAGCACTTCTTATAAAAATACATACACAAATAAGTTATGAAACCAAACTAAGCAGGCATTCTTAAGAAACAAACATTGATAATAGAACCGCATAGCTCAAAAAGCAAACGATATAACACAATAACACAGAAGAAGACCAAAGATAGAAGATCACAAAGAACAGGAAACACAAGGAAAAACATAGCAGAATCTAGAGGCACAAACTTATATACAAAGCAAAAAACAAAACCAAAGGAAGTATCATACATATCTGTTCATTGTCTATGACACCTGCACACTATGTGCGTGCCAAAACTGGATCCATATTTCATTCCTATGCCTGCCAGTTGTTGGATCATATCTACTCATCCAGGACGCCACCCCGAATGACCATAAGGAAACAAAAGTGGGTATTGCATGGTCATAGCATCCAAAATAATACAAAACCTTCCGTGGCACTTCATCTTTACCCGTGACAATAATACTTGGGCCAACTATATCACTTGAAGCCGTAGAGTTCTATATGATGCAGCCACCTCAGATGAAGTAGGAGCATTGAAACATTCTGATCTAATGACGGTTTCTTGCTAATCTAATGTTGTCTGCTCATGTATTGTTTTAAATACTACGTAAACTCTTAAAGAATTGAGCATAAGGATTTAGCCTCCATAACTCTCATTAGCCGGCTAACAATAACTTAACGTAATGAATAACATCGGGGATGTTTTCAAGCTCAGACTCCCATCATAAAATATAGCTGCAAATATTTTGCTTTTCCATCCTCTGGCACCATAAGGCTAGGTAGACTGTGAACATCTGCCCAGGGCAATTTGAAGACAAAAATACCTTTGTACGTGTCACCTTTCCATGCTCCCCAAGCGAACAGGAAAGCAAACATGTTGTTATATAAGCGACTATATGTCTTGAAATTTTTACTGTCATCATCTTGTCCTTCAACAGATCCATTAATGTCTGCTGGGATTTCTGGAATTCTTACCTTTACCTCCCCTTTGGAGAGAACAGAAGCAAGGTGTTTCATACTGAATTTCTTCGCTTGACAATATGAACAAATGTTGGAGGAAGTAAACGCATTGCAAGCAATAGGACTTCATCTGGTCTACAAGCCAATGGCAACCGAACTGTTTCAAAACAAATCAAATCAAGTGTCATAAATTTAAAAAACTAAAACTACAAGTAAATTCACACATAAATATTCATCAATTACAATAAATGGGAATCCACCGCCCTACCACGAGAAGCAACCCTACGTCTACTGATCGCCTCACATTGGAGGAAGTTGAAGCTTCATCTCGAGAAAGATTTTCTTCAATTGGAACACATCTTAGCACGATAAGGTGGCATGGCTGAAAGTCGTACACCTCAATCTACATCATTAATGTCACATTCTAATTACATTGATTTTTATATGAAAGTCATTTGTAATCTTTAAAATATTCCTAAATCTCTTTAATTTATATGTTTTTTAGGTTTAGTTTCAATATCTGGTTTAGTAAAATTTATTGCATCATAATTTTTATGTGGTTACTTAACCAGTTCAACTTTGACACGAATAGTTTAAATTAAGGCACTATACTTCTCTATATTTCAAGGCATATATGGGCTATCATGGCAAAAAATTGGGTCAATGGCCCAATATCTGTTTATGGGCAAGGTAGTAAGAGGCTGGCATGTATTAGGTAAGCAAAGCAGACACAGATCAGTATCATAGTAGTAATGTTAGGACATCCAACGGACGTATCCATTAATCAACCATAAACTATATAAATAACTTCCTCTTTATTAAAATCTTCGCATGTGGGATCAAGATGTGATTGTGAGAGTGCAGCATGCATTAATCATAATGTCAGCCATTCTAATTACATTGATTTGTTATATGAAATGCATTTGTAATCTTTTAAATATTCCTAAATTCCTTTAATTTAGATGTTTTAGGTTTAGTTTCAATATCTGGTTTAGTAAAATTTATTTGCATCATAATTTTTTTTGTGGCTTACTAACCAGTTCAACTTTGACCAGAAATAGCTAAATTAAGACACTATACTCTCTCGGTATTCAAGGCATATATGGCTATAAAAATTGGGCAATGGGCCCAATATCTGTTTAATGGCGAGGTAGTGAAGAGCTGAGCATGTATGGTGAAGTATTAAAGCGGCACAGATCAGTATGCATAGTAGTAATGTTAGGGACATCAACGGACGTAGCTCAATACAACCATACGCTATATAAATAACTTCCTCTTATGCAAATCTTCGATGTGGGACTCAAAATGTGAGTGTGAGAGTCAGCATGCATTAACTGTGTTTCTCAGCAAACTAATTTATAGTGCACAACAGAATGTACTTAACTTAAAACAAGAATATCTAAGGTTATTATAACCCAATATGCCTTTCAAATACTTCATAGATAAACCAAAAGATACAATGTCAAAATACCATACAAGTGCATACAAGACAACAAACATAGCCTAACAACTTTCAAATACGAAGCAACAATCATGTCTAAGTAAGCAGCAAAATACAACAACTACAACTTTTGTTCTGTATCAGTTCAGTCAGAACGCAAAAGATAGAACAGTAGCATACAGATCCTATAACTACGACGAAAAACAAACAAAGACAAAGGCTATGGCATATCAGGGTCTAGTGATTGTTTGTGTTTCCTACGTGCAACTATGCTCTCAAGCTTGTAGGAACAAATTCTGTTAAATCCCATCAGGAAACAGCGAGACGCAGAGCAGTAAGGACGTTTCTTTGGGGCAATGGCATCACTAAAGATGGACCAATTGCAGATTTCAACTCCTCTTGGAGTCAGCGGAGCCTCCTCCTGCAGCGTAGCCTTGGAGTTAAATCCTCCCTCACTCCATACACGCGCTCCTTGGTTGCCAAGTAAATCTCCCCTCTCAAAATCCAAGACCATCCTTTGCGTGTCTTAGAGAATGCACATTAATGTCATCAATCTTTAAAACCATAAATAGGATCAATAACATAATAACTTTCCTTGCTAAAGACTGCCTAGCATTCACCATCGGAGTGCAGCGATTTCACTTACGTATCACTGCACGTAGCTCACATGAGAAGGGCTCGAAATGCTGAGTTATGCCTTGAAATCAGTCACATTATACTGTAGCTACTCAATAGGGGTCAACTGGACCTGAATTTCTGTATGATTTTCTCCAATGTGGAGTTAAAAATCAACAGATACAACTGGACCAGGCGGGAAAATGGACGGGATAGGAGCCATCCTCATCAACTGGCATGATCCCTCCATTCTCCACATTGTCAAGTCTGACATCTCTTCACCTGCAATCCATTGCACATACTCTCTACCTCCTTCAAACCTCCATACTAACATCCTCAACACAAAGACCATATTCCCTGCCAACATAATAGCATAATTCCCTAGCAGCATGCTCAGCGCTATCATCAAAGCTACCTCGATCTCCCCAAGAGCAATTGCCATTTTATTAAGTCATACCACGCGAACCTATGGCACAACATTCATGGGCTGCAGCACTATAGAATGATTGTAAATGGGCTAGGGAACCCTAAAGCAGAGCACATGTCATCAAGCAACTTCTGCAAACAAAATCGCAACAACAGTCCCCTGCTCCATGGCCTGTTCATAGCACCACTTTAATTAGCTGGCTTAAACAGATGCGGAAGCACACTTACAAACCAACCCTTTACCCACACGGCCCCTCCTAAAGAAAAAACGTACTGTTGAAAAAATACTTGTTTGACATATCATACCGTGAACATATAATTCTAGCTAACTACACTAATTTGTATTGACTATCAGTATCCACACACAAGCACTACCACTTAGTTGTCTGTTTAAGTTAGCCAATTGATTAAACTTTCAATTAATCACCCCTATGAGGGTTATAAATTAAGATAAGTAAAAGGTTGATGAAAACCACAGCCAAAGAATTAAACAATAAGCAACATTAATTCGTATGTAATTATGAGCATTAAGGTGACATTCCTTGTTTACTAATCTTATATTAGGTTGGGTGGTTATTAATCTTACAAGTCAAAGAGAGTGTCCAATGAAACATCAATCCATCTCTATGTTGGGCCAAGAATGCATAAAAAGAAGCATATAATCCAAGAAAAAACAATGACCCACATAAATGCAAACCCCACAGCGAAATCGAATGAAATACAATTAAATAAGAGTTGAGAAAAGGAACCTTTGCAAAAATGTCCACACAGATCAGCAAAAGTATTCTCCCAACAATGGAATCATCTACACACAAAACCTCAACTTGTCGAATCTACACCAAATAATGCAACAATGAAACATATTTAAACCCAAAAAAGATTGTAAAGCATTTGGCTATTTTTAACACAAACAATCACAAATAAAGACAAGGATCACAAATAAAGACAACAATCACAAACCCCACAGAAAAAATCGAAATGAAATACAGTTAAATAAGAGTTGAGAAAAGGAACCTTTGAAAATGTCCACACATAGATCAGAGCAAAAGTATTCTCAGCAATGGAATCACCTGCACAACAAAACCTCACTTGTCAGGAATCTTCACCAACATAAATGCAACAATGAACATATAACCCCAAAAAAAAGATTGTAAAGCATGCTGGCTATTTTTAACACAAAACAATCACAAATAAGACAAGGATCACAATATAAGACAACAATCACAAAGCTACAAAAAAAAAGTAGCAGTAGCATTAATGGCAGAAATGGCCCTTAAATTCTAAGTGTACATGCAGAACAAACAAAAACCAACATTCAATGGAACCATAGCCTTACAAAACAAACCAACATTCAATGTTGAGGAAAGAAAGCATAAGAAACATACAAGAAGCATAAAAGATAATTACCCAAAGAAGGAACATGAAAAGCTAAGAAAAACAAGCTAACCTCAAAAGCCAAAAGCCAGCCAGCAGTGAAGATAAGGTGTTCCCTAACACATATATATAATCAGAAAATCAACAATTAACAATTAACAATTAAATCCATAAATATACATGGATTAATTTTTAACCAATGGATACTAATATCTATCTTCAAAACATACCAAGATAACCATCTTTAAAAAATAATAATGACACACAATTATGGAAAAGAACCCAATGCAAAAGCAGGCATATATCTCGAAAAATATACATGGAGCAATTCCTTAACCACATGGATACTAACATGTATCTTCCAACATACCAATAAAAACCATTTGTAAATAATATAGCTAACCAAACAAGTATGGAAAAGATACCCAAATCAATATTGGACATTGAAGTGTCCTAGCAACAGCCCCAAAACCACAACTCACACCACACAGCTCACACAAGAGCATACTGACGTACAGTATCCTGACGTCACTTTAGCCCACATATGCCAGCCTCACTTTAGCCCACATTTTAGCCCCAAACCAATATTCACTCGAGCCCACATATGTAGCCCCAACTTATGCCCAACACCAAACCTTAACCCAACACAAGCTTTCCTTTTAAACCCAATTCCAATCAAATGCAGCTAACCTGTACCTTCCAACCCAACCCCCCCCCCCCCCTCCCCAAAAAAAAAAAAAAATCAAACCCAAAAACCAAATCTACAAACAAAGCCCAACAACAATCAAAGACAAAATTCAAACCTAATTACTCAATTAATCCTTAACTCAAGCCTAAATTTCACTCTAGCCAAAATCCATAAATCCATAAATATACATAAATTCAAACCCAGTTTGGTAATTAATGATTAACTAAAAATTAATGAATCGAAACCCAATTACAAAATCAAAAAATTAAAACCAAACTTAATTAATCTCAAACCACGTTTGAGTAATTAATGATTAACTAAAAATAATATGAATCGAACCCCATTCGAAATCAAAAAAATTAAAACCAACTTAATTTAATCCATAAATATACATAAATCCAAACCCAATTACTCAATTAATGGTTGACTAAAAAAATTATGATTCAAACACATACGAAATCAAAAAAATTAAAATAAAACCAAAATTAATTAATCACTTAAACTTTAATTACTCAATTCTAATTAATTCATAAAATCCACTTAACTCAATCACAAATGAAACCCAATTACTCATCACCTACAAAGAACAAATCAAAAAAAAAAAACACCAACCTTAATGAATCAACTAACCTTTTGTGTGGTCGCATGCGCGAGCCCTTCTCCGCATCAGTCGCATGCGGTGGAGATGGCGACGGAAAAACCCAATCCTTGAAGCCCTCTGCCGCCCCATCGGTTCGCATGCGGTGGAGATGGTGACGGAATTCCAAACTTGGAAGCATTCTGTCGCCCCATTGGTCGCATGCGGTTGAGGATGGCGACCACGGCGTGACTATGAAGTTGAACCAACGCGAAAACGGCGGCGAAAATGGCTACCATGGCAGGACAATCGGCGAAAATGGATGCACCAATGGTGGAGGAAGCAGGGGAAAGCGGTTGGGAGTGGGGTGAGTTTTCGAAAGAGATTTGTAGTGGGAATCAAACTGATTTAATTTTATTGAGTATGATGGCATCAAAAGTATTTTTTTGAAATAATAAGGGTAAAATGGGCAGCGCACTGTTCATATGAACAGTAACTACCCATCCTCCTTTAACTATTGTTAGATTAACATTGTACATGGACCGTTGTGAAGTTAAATTTTATATTGGATAATTTTAATTAAATATTACCGTTAAAGGATTTAACGTTTTTTTGACACGAAAACATAAAGATTTCATTAATGTGAAAATGCAACGACACTTACAATCCGATCCTTAGAAATGAATTGACAGGTACAAATAATACCTATCCAAAAACTACATACATCGTATGATTTGTTCAAAATTTGAAACAATAAAGCCTTAAGAAACTCTTCATCCGAAGCAATACAATCTGTGCGTTTGCGCAAATTCAGCATATATATTAATTGATGTAGAAGTAATTAAATAACCATGCTTGCAGAGTCAATTAAAAGATACCCAACAATCGAATTGAAGCGGTCGGACCTTCACATCAACGAAACTCATAACACAATAACTGAAAAGCCCTAACTCCATAGATTAAGAATCAAGAGGATGACCACAACAAAAACAATAAACAAACGAACACAGGACCACCACAAAGGGGAAAATTTATTAAAAAAACTAAACCTAAGAGGCGTCGTAATAATAATATCACACGTGAGAGCCGCCTCAGAAACGCCGACGAGAGAAACAAATATAAAAATACTCCCTCCAAACAAAGTCACGAATCTGTTAGTATCCAAGTCTACGATCGTTCCAAAACCAGGAACAGACCAAACCCAACCACCACTCCTGTATTTTGACTCGTGAAGGCATGCATCCCACACCGATCTCCCGCAGAGCGAGACGATAACCTAACACGTCAATAGGTGAATGTAATACCTATACAACTCAAAGGGCGGACAAAATAGGAGCCTAAAACACACCAAACCAAAAGAAACAACCAAAACAAACAAACTAAAAGAGAAACGGAATGTAGCAAAGCTCCACCGAATGCAACCCGCAACGAGCCTCCAAGCAAAGCACCAGATCTAAGACAACCTCCGTTCGATCAGGATACACACCGTCGGAAACCACCCCCTTCACAGCCCAACAACAATATGAAATCAACCGAGGTTTCAAATGAAGATATACCCGAGCCTAGAAATTAGCCGCACTAGAAGTGCGAAAGCGATCTACGGCTAACCAGAGATGACAAACCCGATGTGCCCGAACAACTGCTACAACCCACAAAAGGAAGAGTACGAGATGGGTGACTCGCTAATGAGGAGGGTTATGGCCCTAAATCGCTAGTGAGCCCCCCTTCGGGCCAACCGTAAAGACACAAATGGAAGGGAAGCAAAGGACATACACAAAGATGGTTTAATTGAAACCTATAGGAAAAGAGGATTAGAAGGATAAAGATCAGAAGAGAGGGGAGAAGGAAACCCTAGCATTCCGTTACATTGGCACTAGGAGTATTATTAACTTAAATGTTTAATAACTACAAAGGATTTGTAATGTTAAATCTATATAAAAATATATGAAAAGGTGTTCTATGCAACGTATGTACGCCATGTGGATGGATTCCTCTTTTGCAAAGCCGCCATGTGAACTCAAAATCTATAATAGAATTATGCCATATTGTCATCTGTCCATGTTACATGTGCTCTTTATTATAAAACTAGCTAACAACAAGATTTGAACCTWTGATGTTTTATTATTGAATAACATACTTTTCCCATTTCAATCAATTTCTATTGGTAATATAAATGTCCACATTTTCCCAATAACTAGCACTAGAAGTTGAATGTTCATTCGATTTATTAAAATCAATGTCTCCTTTTTATTTATATATTTCAATTATCTTCTTATTTGAATAATTTTCATTTTTTTTATTCCATATCATTCCCATACATCATAGAATTTTACAGACAATATTTTTACAAAAATTACGTTTAACGTTATTGAATTCATGTCCTGGGCATCGCCCGGACTGAAAAACTAGTCGATGAAGTTAAAATGGTAAGTTTTATCTTKTACACATGTCAACAAATGAATGACTCTTGTACTTAACTAGTCGTTGGAATTCCTTGGAAGGGCTATGTAAGGCTCTGGGCACCATCAAAATACTCTGCAATTGTTCAATAATAAATTCAGACACCATAAATACAATAGGGTTTTTCCCACTGGTACACATCAATTTTGGCAAAATCCCATTGACAGACAACAACGTTTCAAAATTCCACTGGTACACATGAGTTTAGGTTAAATTCCCAATGGTACTAATTTTACACAAAAAAATAAATAATGTAAAACCCACCAACCACCCCCTTCGTTCTCTCTCCTCTCTACCCCTCTCAACCACCCGCTACTGCCACCACCCTCTTCTCTCCCCTTAGGCCACCACACACTTATTCACTGCGTTTTCTTCTTCTTCTTCTTCTTCTTCTTCTTCTTCTTCTTCTTCTTCTTCTTCTTCTTCTTCTTCTTCTTCTTCTTCTTCTTCTTCTTCTTCTTCTTCTTCTTCTTCTTCTTCTTCTTCTTCTTCTTCTTCTTCTTCTTCTTCTTCTTCAAAATGCATTCTCACACCTCAACATAACTCCTTCATCATCATCATATTCAATCAATCATCAATGGCGTTAGGCTAATTGAATCAAAATCGAGAGAAAGTTAGAGAGTGAGGGAGTAAGGGGGTTTTCTTTGTCGTCCAACAATGGTAGACTAACATTGTTCAATATTCAACATTTCAATACAAAAAAAAAAGCATGCCAAAAAAAAGGAGACCCACAATCTCACTCCCTAAACGCACTAACATAACATCATGTGCTAATTTAGAAGCAAATAATTCCAAATAAGTCAACTACATGTAATTCGAAGGAGGAAATTTGCGATGAAGGTTCTGTAGCAGTGAAAAAAATGCGAATAACTCTAAATTGAGTAAGATGACCACGACGAGTATCAATGGAGATCCCAGGTTATCAGCTACCCAACTAGAACCATCAGGRGTGATTTCCACCATAGTAGCAGCAGCTCAAAGCCCATTAACATCAATGGAGATCCCAACTCAAAGCCCAGTCGCTGTCGCCGTTGAGCGACTCCACCACGCCATCCGCCTCCTCGACTCCTAACTTCGATCGCAAGCCCTCTCTCATCACAACTCCATCTTCTCTAAGCTCTCCTCTTCTCTCTTCGTGGTGGGGTTGTGGGTTTCGTGGTGGGATGGGTTGTAGGTCTTGGGTGGTTCTGTTCGCGGTGACGTAGTGGGCGGTGGCTGTGGCTGGGGAGGGTTTGGTTGAGGGTGGCTGATCGAGATGGGGTTGGTTGGGTTTATATTTTTAATTTTTTTGCCTTTTTCTGAAATAAAAGAGGGAATATTCCCTAAATAAAAGAATATTCTTCAAAATTCTTACTTATGGGATTTTTAGATGAATTCATGTTTATTTGTGGGATTTTGAAACTTTGTTGTCTACCCTTGGAATTTCGCCAAGATTGATGTGTACCAGTGGGAAAAACCCAAGCAATACAATATCAAGACACCATAAAAAACCAAGAAAATAAATAATWGAAAATACACCGATAAAAGCACTTGGACACCATATACATACTCCAAATCATTTTTTTGTTGCATGGTCTGTTATATTKATTCACTTCTTGACACTCGTATAATRGCTAGCACACCATCCAAAATCAACCTTCCTTTTACAAACACATGATTTTTCCAAGTGCTCAATATATCAGGATCCTTATATTTATTTCTACAATAGTGAGGAGGTCCTTATGGAGTAAAAATGTACAACGAAGATGCAAAATCCTTATTGTTGTACATGCTCATAGCTCGTCGAGCCTGGAATTTAGAGCTCGGCTCGAGCTCGTTAGCTCGAAATGGGAGCTCGCCTCGAGGCTCAGGCTYGAGCTCAACGTTCGAGGCTCGAGCTCATTAAGGCACATTTAAAGACTTGAAACGGGGCTCGGTAGCAGCCATGGCGGTGGGCTACAACGACGTGGAACAAGCAACAATACAAACAACAATGTCGTGAAACAAACAACAGCACAACGTAAAACAAGCTATAGCAGCAGCGATAACTCAATCAGTGGGGGTGAGTAGGCGACGCGAGGTGGGTAACAATGTTGGTGAAGCGGCAGTGGAGGTGCCACAACGACGAGTTTGAGGCTAGTGTGTTGGGTGCTTAGGGTTTTMGTGTTTTATGAATTTTGTTTTGTTTCAGATTTCGTGAATTGTTGAGTGAAGGGTTTTTGTTTAGTTGGGCTTGGGGTTGGGCTTTAGTCTTTAGTGAAGGATTTTCATTTATTTATATATTTTTCATTTATTAACTTTAGTTAAAGTGTTAAATGTACTTCCTCCGTTTCTATTAAGTGGAAATTTTGGGAGTGACTCGGACTCCTAGGTAAAATTTGGTTGTGAGTGTGAAAGTGAAAGAGAGAGAGAGAAGGTGAGCATGTGATTGAAAGAGATATATATGAAGAAATGACATGTAAAAAAGGAAAGGAAAAATAATTTCTACTAATTTAATATTTCCAAATTTGGCAAAAGTTTTCAGTAAAAAGAAATAATTATACTCCGTATTATTTATAATAAATAAATAATTAATTCRAGCCGACTCGAGAGCTTTCAAGCTGAGCTTAGCATAGCTCGTGTATCGGTTCGTTTATTCTTAAGCTGAGCTTTGAYCGAGCCGAGTTCGAACAAATTGCGAGCAGACTGAGCTCATTAAGAACCCTAAGAGGAATATATGTGCTAATTACTCTAATGTGATGGGTATATGGAAAAAATTGCGAAAGATTTTCATTGGGCAGTGGGCGTGGTTTACCAATCCAGCAATCCTCCTAGAAACTTCTACGAGTAACATAAAATAAAGACAACAGATCTCAAACAATTTCATTGGCTGGGTGATGTAAACATTAMAAATATATCCACCTAAAAACGAAGTAAACCAATAAAAGTAAACCCAGAAATTTTTGAGCAACTTCATTCCAGTAACTTTCGCCAGCTCGAACATAAGCACAACTGCTTCTTCCTCGACCTCCATTCTTTTGCTTTCTAATCTTCAGTAAGTCATTTATCTCCTGTTTTATTCATTTATTGTTATCATGGAACATCCAATTTTCTGTTGTTTTAATCATTTCCCAGTCTCTTAATTTTACTTATTTCTTGAATTTGATAAAGATCAGTTATGTCATGTGCCCCTTGTTTTGTYCTTCATTCCTGCTTAATTATACTAAAGATTGAATTTTTAGTCCTTTTTATAGGATTTGYTGATTTGAATTTCAGTCAATCTCTTTTATAGGGGAGTTRGCTGAATCGAGGATATTAAATTGCCCAGAGTTTATCTTACTTTATTAATGTAATGTACTGGGATGTTGAATTGGAACATTAAAGTTGGAAATTTGTATGCTAGAACATTGATCTAATGAATTTGGGTAGCCCGAATCAATGTGATGGATCATGTGTGTTTTGAAAGTGTTCTTATTGAATTGAATTTGAAAAATTGACATGGTTTTGTAAACGGTATTCATGTATTAGTGTAAAAATTCTGGTTTCTTTGTTGTGTGAATTAAACCCCTGTCTGTTGGAACATTGGACAAGTTTTTTCTGTATGCAAGTATGCAACCCCGAGTTAATGAAAAGGTAGACTATTTAATCTTAGTGCTGGAAATTATGTTGACTGACAACTGAAGCCCTGCRATTATTTCCTCTATCAGATATAGAAGATGAAGGTTGTTAGATTGARCCTTATTTTGTCAATAGCMATCTTAATATCAGYAGCGATAGCTCGSACAAGTGAGGATCGGGTGAACAAGTCAGTTCCARGGTTGATTTGGTCGACWGGTAAAGACRAGGGAGAATTATTTAGGAAGTCACATCCTKAGGAACMTGTAGCTTTGAATGAAAATGATGAGCTTRATGGGGGTTTCTCTTCCCTCGATGGCATGCTACAGTGGGCGATTGGTATTACTCTTTTATTCTAACTATCTTTATTTTATTTTTGGTTTCCTGCTATATCTTTAATCTATTAAGCTAAGCATTTCTCTGCTCATCTTACATGCTACTTTGTTAAAGAAGCCATGTATTGCATTTTTGATATAAAACTGGTACTAGACTTCAAATTTGGTTTCTTGTATAATGATTGAAATTGARCACAGTTTGCCTGCTTGTTTGAAAACATAAGCCTACTTATTAATGATATACGCACGRCATGTTAATAGAAATKTTGCTTGTATCAGTGTGTCACWTCCCARACTATATTAGAGACTCTGTAGACTGCAAACAGTAGTAGAATTATTATTGACAGAATTGAGGTAAAGGAAACACAAAGTCCCAATTTGGCGTCAGAGGTGGAGGACTTTGGATATACTATCCAGATGATTCCCTAGCTTTTGCTCTTTCTTGTGTAGAGGCCAGGGGGAAAACTCCTAGTTGTTACCAAACTTACTCTTCTAAGTCATAATCTGCTTTGTCAAATATTCTCTGTGACTTGTGAGGCACAGGATGGGAATTAGACATGAAGTGGTGGTATGTTGTAAAACTGGCTGGATAACTGATCGTTGATTGCTTGCTCCAGGAGTGTTATTGGTACAAAACATAGACTTGAAGCTTAGTATTAGTAGCATGCCTGAAATTTCTTTGAAGTGTTTATCGGTTCCATATATCATCATAAATTCWTAATCGTATTTTTTTTCCAATCTCTATTGCCAATAGGACAAGAAATGGATGTGTTTTAAGAGATAGAGCTGAATAGTGTACACCAGCTCATAAAAAAATAAGAAAAAAGATAAAGGCCAACTTACTAATTTAGATCTATCTTTTGTTGTGTGCATGCCAAGCTTAATATTTTGAATCCACACTTATTTTAAAGAATTAATCTGGTATAGTTTTCTTCCAACTAATTTACCAGTGTATTGGTGTTGCTCATGCCTTTTCACTTAAAATAGTATTCCAGGCATGACATGGTGCATTTATTTGTGTGTAGCCTTTTTGTGCAGTAATATGATTTCTTTACGTTTTGATGTAACAGGACATTCTGATCCATCGAAGTTAAAGGAAGCCGCGAAATCTGTGCAGCATCTATCTGACGACGAGGTGATGAAACGCCAAACAGAAATTAAGGTGAATWAGCTTCTAGAACTTGAGATTGCATTAAAAAACATCTTTACCTTTATAATCTTTCCATTATGTATTTCTTTTGAGAATAGAAAACTTTCTGCATAGTTTGTGCACAAATCCTCTGCTCAGGTTATCTGAGTTTGTGTTATCATGCTGCTCTGACCGATCTCTTGCTAAAACTGGTCACCATATCTTTAGCTTTGTAATCTTTTTTATTATAGGCAGCAACTTTTCAGAGTGTTTTTGTTAGATATGTTCATAATGTACTTGTAAGCAAACACAGAGGTTATTTTGTAAGTTACTTAGTATTTTTCCAAGTAATGTTGATGTGACCTGAGGGGTCAAAGTTACCGAAATATTTGTCCTTGATTCAAATGGTCYAAAGGCTGGTGACAACACTATTTGATAGAATTTGACAGAAAACTTGTGTCCTTCACTCCTTTGTATTAAAGGAACTGATATCAAACCACCAAGTACCTGTATTCTTTTTCTACACCAACAAGACAAATTCATTATGCTTAAATTAATTTCAATTGTAACTGTGCACAAAGTTAAGTCAGAAGGCATTTGTGGATTGAAGGAGCATTTAATTGTGGCAGCTCACCTGAATTATTTTCCGCTGGTATTAGTATTAACATTTCTACACTAATGTGTCCAGGAATTAATGGAAAAATTAAGAATGCCATCAGATGCAGAGTTGATGAAAATTGCAGTGGATGACTTGAACAATTCCTCCATCTCTATGGCAGATCGTCTTCGAGCTCTAGAAGAACTTTTGACGCTTGTCGARCCAATAGATAATGCCAACGGTACATCTTGATTCATCTTCTGTGTAGTTTGATTGGTTAACTAGCTTTTTAAGAGTTCGCAATTTATTCTTGTTGCAGTTCCAAGTATTCTGAAATTATATGTTAGTTTGTTAGAGCCTTGGAGACCAGAAAATAGTTTGGAGCTTTAATTGTTTCTCAATTTTTTATATATCGAAAGTGAAATTACTTGAAGCTGCACCAGCATGTATCTTGACCTTTTGGTTTTTTAATACTATTGGACATTTTGTCTTCCCCTGGGATTATCAGATTGGATTGATATGTACCTCTTGCCTTAATCCCATTAGACGGCAACACAAGGACTTCCTAGGTGGTCAACCATCCTAGTACTATTCTCTCGCAGTCATGGTGTCTGCGGCATGGCACCACGAGAACTTCCTAGGAGGTCACCCACCTAGTACTATTCTCACTCAACCATGCTCAAGGATGTGACATTTTTTTTACGGTGGCCTACCGCAATCAGACTGGATTGATATATGATGGGATATTGGGCAATGTGGCAAAAGCAATAAAAGGAGTAGGATACTAGGATTTAAGAAGGACTAACAATGGAAGTATGGAACATATGTTCTGATATTTCCTCTTTGCACTCTTCCGCTGTTCTCGCCGCCTGGATCTAGAAAATGGGATATGGATGGTTCCTTTGATTGCCCTCTTTTTGTTCCAACATCTGCTGTTGTCTCTATGCTCATCTGGTGTGGATTATTTGTCATCTTCCCTGTCTTTGATAGACTGCAGCAGTGTATCTATTTTATTTTATTGACAAAATGACAGTTATTCACTATAAAAATGTTTTTGGGCTTAATAGATGTTAAAGACTATCTCATTCTTTTGCCAGATTTGGACAAAGTTGGGGGTCTTGCTGCTGTTATCAGACAGCTTGACAATGCTGAGCCAGACGTAAGGAAACTTGCTGCTTGGGTTCTTGGAAAAGCCTGTCAAAATAATCCCCTTGTTCAAAAGCAGGTTAGTGTGTAATCCTTCTTTCTTTCTTTCTTTCTTTCTTTCTTTCTTTCTTTCTTTCTTTCTTTCTATTTGACAAGTAGTTTTTATTTTTGCTGAAAGCTACAGCTCTATGCATTTCACATTTGCAGTATTTCGAACTCATTTGGTGTTGATTGAAATCATCTTCGTTAATCATTGTGTACTATCTATTCACTATACGTTAAAGGACTCTAAATCAAGTTTTCCCTCATACAGCTACCAAAATTCTATCCAAATATCACCAAGGCCTTTTGTTCTATAAGTTATTCAGTATGAGCAGCCCTTGGTAATCCACTACTGCTGAAAGTGGATTTCAGTTAATTATGCCTAACTCATTTCTCCTTAATTTTTCCATATATCCATATTAACAACATTGAGCATGGATATGTAACTACCTAGTATGGACATATTTTTTGAGTATTGACACTATTAAGTGACTATAAGTCTACAACAATGTATTTTTTATGGTCTGGTTTTTCGGGCACAATGGGAGAAGATGATGTGTGAATGTGGTGAAAAAATATGGAGAAAATGGAGAATTATACTAAACTATATTACAACCTGAAAAGATTCCCTTCTCTCTCTAGAGTAAGGGTTTCCTCCCTCCCCTAGGGTTAGGGTTTAGCTACTGGTAATCCGGTCTTTCCTCGCCTCTATCGGCGTTTCTCTGCTCCTCCTCTTTACGGTCAYCGGGGACTCACCRGTTGGCCGCTATGGCACCGGTGGGTCCCCTCTCCTTTTTCTCCTTTTTCTATTTCATTTTTCTTGCTCTTGGGTCGAAGTTTGTGGGTGTGCGGCGTTTTGTACYTGGTTCCTTCGATGGATCGGTTGGCTCAAGGGCATGAGCAGGGTCGATTGGTGTCCGGGGCTCCTCCGACAGCCCTCTACCGATTGTTCGGTCCTTGATCTGCCCTCTACCGATTGTCCGGTCCTTGATCTGCCGTGAGTGGGGGGCGGTTTGCGCGAAGGCTCTTGCGGCTTCTTCTTCGGTGTTTGGTTTGGCTCACRGTGTAGGTGTTAGTTGCTTGGAGTTAATAAGTGAGCCGCATCTCCCCCGTCATCAGTCATGGCTCGGCGGCGGCTCCGGTTCGGTGGTGTMYGTTTTGCTTATGGTCGCAGATTGGTTACTCTTGGGGGCTAATCTCCTGGTGCGATTGAATCGGGTTGCTTGCGGTGAGGCTTTGGATGGATTATTTGTTGGTAGGGCTAAAGGGGAAGGTCTCGGTGCTAGGAACGTGGTTCGTCTGCTTGGCGGAGACTGTGGTTGAGTCGTTGCTGGCGGCTCCTTGGTTGGGCGGGGGTGTTTGCCTTGCTTTAGGTTTTCGTGTGCTTTTAGGGTTTTAATTTTTATGTTGGTTTTGGTGTGTCGAGGATCAATACACAATGTACTATTGGTTGAATTAGTTATGAATCGAACCAGATACTACGAGAAATTGCTAGGCCCCCTTGTGAGAAGTTGCTTAGGACAGCATTGGAAAAGGCGAGGGTATTTCAAGAAGGTTGATTTCACAGGCGATTGTAGTTCAGCTAATTTTGTTTTCATGATTGATTTAATTGTTATTGTACGGGTTGGTTTTGATTTCATATGTAAGTGCCGTATGAAATTCCATCTTCCTTTCAAAAAATATTACAACCTAAAAAACTTTCAAGTTGTTGCCACTCCCAAAACTATTCTACAAAACAGATGATTTCTCTCATCAATAATCTTCTTGACTAGTCCCTTGCTACTTAGATGTATTTGTAGATAATTTAACCTAAGGAACTCTAGAAACTTCTACAAATTCTTAGTAGCTAACTTATTATGAACTACCAAAATTACCCGTCCTACTAATATTGATTCATGACAGTATTATCCAATGAAATATGCACGTGCTAGTTATTGGGATGGATATTATGAAAGTTGCATAATTAGTTTGAGGAGAGAGGTAGTTGTGGTCATTGTAAATAGAAGAAAGTATGTAGAAAAAAAGGGTATGTAAAAAACTGTGTGAAGCTCAGGTAGCTTTTGGGATTAGTCCAGCCATTCGAATGCTTGATTAGGAGTGAGTCAAGCTAATCAAATTATTTAATATCTATCTTCTCAGTGTAATATCTTATTATCAATCAAAATCATCGTCTTTTTTTCAAAACTTATTATCTTTCCAATTAATGCCATTACAGTGCATRTTCGTCTAATCTAATTATTTTACATGTGAATTTTAGGTGCTTGATTTTGGCACACTGGGAAAACTCATAAAGCTAGTGAGGTCGGATGTTGTGGAAGAGGCAATCAAAGCGTTGTATGCAGTTTCTGCCTTAATCAGAAACAACATAAATGGTCAAGCAAATTTTTACGCTGAAGCTGGAGACTTGATGCTCAAGGTAACTTAAGAATAGTTTTTGGCAGGGCAGTTGGCCCCTCCGCTTCCAGATACCAATTATTAAAGAGAAATTCTAAACTGGAAATTGGAGCAAAAAAGAAGGTTAAAGCTATGGGCCAATTTTTCTTTACTTTTTAAATTGATTTTTTTTTTTTTTTTTTTTTGCCCCGTTGCAGGATATTCTGAGCAATTCTACCTCAGACATTAGATTACGCCGGAAATGCGTCTTTCTTGTTGGCGATTTGGCACAGTGTCAATTAGAGAATGCATATAAAGCAGAGATTCCCTTTTTTAATGATCATGTTTTTTTGAAGACTATAGTTGATTTAACTTCGTCTGATGACCTCGACCTCCAAGAAAAGGTACCACTTTTGATCTGGATTTTTGTGAAACACTGAGAGTTTGGTCACATTTTCTTCCATTTGAATGTCTGTGAAACAATGCATATACCTCTGCTGGTAAAATATCATTTTGGTAATGGTGTTATATTCTACAGGCACTTGAAGCAATAAAGAATCTATTACAACTCAGGACAACTGAGGCTTCAACTTTCAAGGACTTCTGTGCTTTGGACAAGGCTTTGGAAAGAATGAGGATGCAACTACAGCTATTGATGGAGAAGGATGACCAAAGAGATTATGCAGAAGATGTGGAAATTCTTCGCCGAGAGGTTGAATTGGTTTTTCACAAGAAACTTGAGAAAAGTGAGAATGTACGTCCGTCCATTGATGTTTATCCATTGCAATAGTTCCCATTACTAGTTAGGCAATATACGTTTTCCTCCTTTTCAGATTCTGAAATGTTTGATCTTTAAACATGACAGGGAATTCAAGTTCCAACATGATGCATACATAAGTTGTGTCATTGCCACATTTGCAAGCTGTATTTTTTTTAAGACAGTTGTAGATGGATGCCCTGATTGATCATGACGTTCCTGTTTGATATGTTGACTACCGGAGAGTCGTACGAAACTACAATGTAGGGATCATAATAGTGACCACGATCGAACGGGTTCCAGATTTTGTGGAATTATTCGAGTCATCAACACCTGTTAGAGATTTTGTGAAATTATCCAAATTTCAGCTCAAGTTATACATAGAAGATGATGTACAAGGACATAGATGATATAATTTCAAGCTCCACTTCTGGGTTAGAATGAACGTTTGTCTTCATACTTTAAGCTTTAAGTACTGGAAGTCCAAAGGATTTGCTGTCCGATTGCTATGTCTTCTGTATATATCATTAGAAGTTTGATATCATTTAGTAATGTAGGACATTCTGTTTCCTGACATTTTCGCGTTGTTATATGTACAATTAATACAAGTTAGTGTAGAGTGTGCACTATCGATTAAAATCATGGAATTTCAACTTTTGGCAAATGGCAATATTTGGGATATAATTTGGTTGGTTCAAATATCGATTATAATATCTTGCTGACCTGCTGTATTAATAATGAAAAGTTCAGCAGAAAGACAGCAGTGAATATTGCGATGAATGTCCGAAATAACTGTAATTAATATCTAACTAGTATATTTTCCGGAGCAATGCCTCGGGTCGCTTCTAATAAAATATGTTATCCTTTTTGTATTACTTATGAAAGTCTTGATTAAATAAAATTTTGTTAAATATTTCTAAACTAATGCATATAAGTTTTTTAAATTTTTAAATGAATTATTTCGAAAATTTGTGTCTCMTCGCTTTATTGCATTAAATAACCTCATAGTTCAATAACATTTGACAAATATTTCRTATGTTATGTTTCGTTCATTTCATCAACAAATCTATTTTAATAGAGTTTTCTTCCTCATATCCACCTTATCAATTATTACTCTGTCAAAACATTAGAWAAAAATGCTACTATATATTTTCTTTTATTGTCAAAATTAAATATAAACCATACTCCATTCGTTCTAAATTACTTGAATCAGATTAAAAATATTTTTTCTTATATTTTATTAATTTATCAAATATGCATTTAATACTCATGCAAAACTTGTTAAGATGACACATGGCGAATTCTTTATAAAGGAACGCCTTTTAATAATATTTATAGATTACCAGAGAGGAGTATTTTCTAATTTTATTCTATGATATCTCGAGGCAAAGTACCCCCAATGTAGGGCAGGAGGCTGTATGGAACCGGGGCAACCCAAAAGAGTGTGTGGCTT
Organism: Bassia scoparia; assembly: GCA_008642245.1. Classification (NCBI taxonomy): domain Eukaryota; kingdom Viridiplantae; phylum Streptophyta; class Magnoliopsida; order Caryophyllales; family Amaranthaceae; genus Bassia; species Bassia scoparia. The sequence continues at coordinate 51,501 of SNQN01002303.1, read as the reverse complement.
GCGAAATCCAACCTCTTTCGATATTTCTTCATCATCAAGGTAGACAGGCTTGATGGTGCCATCCTTCAAGCTAAAAATGCCTATATCATGCCCCCAGTCCGAGCTAACATCATCAGTAAAATAGATAGAGTTAGRCCTAATTACAGGGGAGTCACCGGCCTTAATACAAAAGGATTGATTCCTTCCAATGAAGACARCTTGATCCTCTAGGCAGTTGACACGCTCGAGTCTGCTYGGATAATCTACTTTAAACACATCAAGGTGGAGTGTCTTGTAAGGAGGGATTGTCTCGGGGTCCTTCTGTGTCTGGTAGTGCCTCACAATTAGCAAAAGATCGTCGTTATTAAGGGTGACAAGATAGTACTTACTCCTACACAATTTTCTCGTTTTCTTGAGGGTGTGTGGTTCCTCATCTTCTTCGAAATGGCAATTGAGTTGGGTTAAAAGGTCGTTCCTGTAAAACTGATACACCATTTTAGTTCTACACCCCCTGTGACGCTGAACATCAAAGGCTTGGATCCCTTGGTCGCAAGAGAAAGTATAGAACAATTTTTTATTGCGGTTGAATACTGCTTGATGATTATCGGAAATACCCGAAATGTAATCTTCTTGCAAGCCGGACCAGAAAGTACCATCATTGATAGTACAGGTGCCAAGAGGGTGGCAATTAGGGTTAAACTTTTTYCAATGGAACAGTAAGCAAAGCGCTTCAACTCTCCTTGAATAACCATTGCAACACAATTGTAGTAGCGCSGGTACTTGAAAGAAAGCGCCAAGTGGAAGATCTTAGTGTTTGCCATATGCTGGGGATCTATGGACATATCCCAACTGGGGTCGATGTCATGGTTGCCCCAGGAATGATCATAATTGGAACAAGATACCTTAAAGTTAAGAATAGAGCCCGATTGGTCACGTTCGACACCCAAGATGGAAGGTAGGAATTCTAGGGAGGGAAGCTCCACTACATCTTGGAGAAAGGGGTTGGACATGTACAAGGAGCCGTCCTTGGTATCAGCAAAAGCTAATCAAGATCCAATAGCAGACCCAAAGCACTTGGCAGTATTAGGAACTCGGAGGCTCTTCTTTTTGTTAAGCTTTGCGGTTCGCCCATCAGCAAGGCTGTAGAAGCAGTATAGTTTCTCCCCGCTCACTTTGTCCTCCTCGGGCGACATCATTAGCCAGGGGGTCGCTTCATTGTTCAGCCGATCCGCCACGAGTGTTCTACTTGTTTGAGCTGCGATCAACGACCTAATAGAAGTTGTGTTAATAATGTGGTTGCTAATGGTGGTAATAATACTAGGGTGGCTCTTGGTGTTTTTAAGGTTGTCTGCACAAAACAACATTGAGGTTTGGAAGTGTTATRGTACGAATTGTACCAAATGCAATTGGCCAGAGTTGTGCTAAAATAAAGAAGAATTTGAGAATCAAGAGAGAAAGGAGAGAAGAGAAGAGAAAGAGAAGAGAGATAATGAGAGGAATGTTTTGATATTAAGTAATGATGATCACCCTTATTTATATAATGATGATCAAGCTAAGAACAACTAGCCAGCTAACACACAACTGCCAGCTAACAACATAACAGAAATAACAGACAACTAATTTCTAAGTGTAACAGAAAACTAGATTTTGGCGGGAAAGTTAGTTATTAACTATTTCCCCCTAATTACATGAGATTACACCATAACATACCCTCCCCCTTTAAAAGACTTGTCCCAAGTCTTCAATTGGCAGTAAAAGATGGATATTTCTGCTCAAAATCCTCTACATGCATCCAAGTAGACTCATGAGCATCATAGCCTTTCCACTGAACCAAATACTGAGTGACTGCATGGGTGTTCTGTTTCACAAACCTCCTTTGCAATATCTTCTCAGGCTGCAGCATAGAAAGATCCTTCTGGTGGAACCAARGTGAAATGTGTGCTGCTATAGGCAAGGTACCATGAAGCTTCTTCAAAAGAGAAACATGGAAGATGTCATGAACCTGAACTTCTGCAGGCAAGTGCAACTTGTATGCAACACTACCAACCTTTTTCTCAATTCGAAATGGACCATAAAATTTGAATGCYAGCTTCTTATTATCCCTAGTCTCCACTGATTATTGCTTATATGGCTGCAACTTGAGCCAAACCCAATCCCTTGACTCAAAGGTCCTTTCAGATCTCTTCCTATCAGCTTGTGACTTCATTCTGGCTTGTGCCCTTGAGAGGTGAAACTTGAGACCCTGAATCAAAGCTTCCCTCTTTGTCATTGACCTGTCAACCTCATTATTACTAGACTCCCCAAGAAGATATGGCAAATGAAGGGGAGAAGGTTRATTATAGACTACTTCATAAGGGGTGAGTTGAGTGGCAGTAGAATATAATGGGTGTTGTACCAYCATTCTGCTAGTGGCAACTATTTACTTCACTCCTTTAGAGAATCACCTGTCATACACCTCAAATACCCTTCTAACATTTGTTGACAATCTTAGTCTGCCCATCAGTTTGAGGATGATATGCACTAGATTACAGCAATTCAGTGCCATGTAAGGTGAAAAGAGCCTTCCAAAWGTTGCTAAGAAATACCACATCCCTGTCACTGACTATACTTCTAGGCCAACCATGAAGTTTGAATATATTRTCCAAATAAGCTTGAGCTACATCCACATCARTAAATGGATGCTTGAGAGGCAGAAAGTGTGCATACTTGCTAAGCCTGTTAACAACCACAAATATAACCTCAAATCCTGCTGATTTAGGGAGGCCTGTGATAAAATCCATACTTATATCAACCCATACTTCTGTGGAAATTGGCAAGGGTTRAAGTAACCCAGGTGTAGCCACATGATCATACTTAGAAGCTTGACAAACCCTGCAATTTCTGATGTAATGGCTAACTTCCCTAATGAGACCCTTCCAAACAAACAGTTGTTTAATTCTCCTTGTAGTTAACTCCCATATGACAAGCTTTTCCTTTTTCCTCAGTAAGCCACCAATAAGCCTATAATGCATGAAGTCCTGTGTCCTGCAGCTCTTCTATAATAGAGATCAAATTAGCATCCAGTGTGCTAGACTTGATCATAGTGACAATCAGCTGAGATAATAGACATAGCTAACACTACAAAAATTGAGGTTATAAACGACGCTTTTGCTGCGACGCTTTAGTAAAGGGTGAAACAATAAACTAGCTAGGCAGAAAAAAAGAAATGCATATAAGGTGGTTATAAAAGTCCATATAAGGTGGTCACAATTCCTTGCAACTCACAACTAGGGCTGTCAATTTGTTATCAAGCTGATTATTTAACTGAATAAACTGCATATAATAACTGAATTAACTGAACTGAAATGAACTGTAACTGAACTTAACTGAACTGAGTCAACTGAAACTGAATTTAACTGATAATATAAAACTGAAACTGAACTGTAACTGAATGAACAAACTGAAACTGAAATTAACTGTTTGAAAACGAAATTACTGTTAAATAAACTATGAAACTGAAATTAATGAACTGAAATTAACTGAACTGAAATTAACTGAACTGAACTTAACTGAAACTGAAAGTAACTTGAACTGAAATTAACTGAACTGAACTTAACTGAAACTGAACTTAACTTAACTGGGATTAACTGAAATTGAACTTAACTGAACCGTAATCACTGAACTGACTTAACTGAACTGAGATTAACTGAACTGAACTTAACTGAAACTAAAATTAATTGAACCTTAATAAGTAATAAACTAAACTAAATAGACTAAAATGAACTAAAACAAAATAAAACTAATTTAATTGAAATAAAACTAAAATAAACCAAATAAATAATTAGAGAATTTTACACTTTATTAATTGATAATTTACACTGATTAATTATTTAAGATATAAGTAATTTGTTGAGATTTTGAGATAGACATATTTTATAATTTTTTGAAGGGAGATTATGAGATGATGTAATGTAATGATAAATAAGTAATTGATTTGATATGAGGATATGTTAAGGTTAATGGGTAATAACTAATGAACATAAAATATAATAAAGTATATATGAGTTATTGCATTGTTATTCTTATACCTATTTGATGATCAATATTGAAAATTTGTCATACTGTACCAAACTGAACTGTTTCAATCCGCCCAAAGCTGAACTGAACGAACTTGGTCAACTGAATTGACTGAACCGATCCAACCAAACTGAACTGAACTGACTGAAATTCGTTTTAACTGAATTGAACTGAACAATAACAAAAAACTGAACTGAACTGAACTGAACTTCGTTTTAACTGAAATTGAACTGAACTGTACTAATGAACTGTTTCAATCCGTCCAAAACTGAACTGAACTGAACTTGGTCGAACTGAATTGAACTGAACTGTTATCAACTGAATGAATGAACTGTTTTATCATTAATGACTGAACTGAACTGTTTGGGTCAACCTAACTGATGTTGATTCGAATTGACAGGCCTACTCACAACTAATGACAGTTTTTAATATTTTTAGAGATAAAAATTTATTTTTAAAGTGTTCCCGTAATATTGCTCACATCCCCTACTAGTACTTTGGAACGCTTTTCTCTTTTTATTTCTAAAACAAACAGATGCATGCATATTCAGATATCCATCATCAATCTTTTCATTGCTCGATCACAATAAATTGACCATGACATCAAACAATTCTATTTTCATTAATTAGATTAAATTGAGATTAGAAGAAGTTTTGTTCATTTCATACGCCAATTTGCCCAATGTTTCATTTCAATTCGATCAAGAAGGAGTTTTTATTTCAATTTAATTCGATCAAGAAGTTACAAAAATTATCTGGAATTTTGAGGTAAGCATCTCTTTCATTGCAATCTCACTTTAATTATGTGCAGATTGAACTAGGTTCGAATTTGTTTAATTTGTGATAAATTGTTCGAAAATTCTGGTTTGAATAAGATTTGGATTTTGTTTGAATTTCTGCTCAAGGGGGTTCGAATATCTATTCAAATTAAAATCAAATGAGGTTCATGAATAACAAGCTCAGAATTATTATTTATTTTTTTGCTCAAAACGTTTAATAAGCTTAAAATTTATGGGAGTTTCAGGGTTTATGGGGTTTTGATTATGGAGTTAAATTTTATTCGAATGGGTATATTGTTTGGTTGAATTTGAGGGTTTTGGGGGGGGGGGGTTTTAAATATGTTTGTGTATTCTGTGTTGTGCTTGAGTTTTCTGATCTTAATTTGTTTGTGTTACTTTAACTTTGAATTCTACAAGTGAAGTTAGCAATTGCATGATTTTAGCGGCATTCTAAGTTGGAGAAAACACATTTTAGACCTATTAGAGGATTAGTGGGACTTCCATATCATCACATTTGGTGGAATGAATTATCTCACTTTTTAGCTCTAACCCATCCTATGGTGTTCCAATTCATCGAAATAACTAATAATTTATTGACCTTTTCATTATTCTATTCTCTCTCTGTCTCTCATTTATTCCCCTCTTGCTGAGAATGAGTTTACATTAATTGATTAATTCCACTAAAAGTTATCTTTTTTCCCCTTTTTTTAAAATATTATGGTTTTGAAGAAGTAAGAAAAAAGAAATGTTTTAATAAGAACTCAGACTAAGGAGAACTCCAAGCACCTTGCTTCTACACATCAACCAATATAGGCGCAGCATGTTGCATTAGTGTGATAGTCAGTCACCCTTCTAGGAAGTTTACTTCACACTCATCATCTGTTAGCTTCTCACTTACAACCTTTTACACGTATGACAAACTGTGTGTACAATCTGCATCCTTTATAGGAATTCCACTGTGGAAGTTCAAGATCTATTAATGACCATGTATTGTCATCATCTACTTTTGAGGCCTGATCACTATAAAATGCAATACTTATTTTTCCATATTTTATACACAAAGCAGCACCTGTTGCAAGTAACTCTTATTGAATCACTAATGAACTGTTGAATAGTCTTAGTGGAACATTCTGATACCTAAGAAAACATACCTGACTTGGTTGAGAAAAAGCAGTGACTTAATATTAAAGATGATGAAAGTTTTTTTAAAAGTAATTGACACCTAACTGGAGACTAACTGACTCAAGGTGAGCTGGTATTTGAAAGTAGCATTTGGACTATTTTGACAATTTGACATTGTAAGATTGATAAAGTTGAGTGCAAATGTGTATGGCCTGGGAAGTGGGATAATGCCTACTAGGCTATTGTTGGGAAAATATGACTACAAACTTTTGGGCTTGGGTGAGATCCAAGAGCCTTGAATGTGAATTTGTTATTTCGGAAATTGAGATGCGTATAATAATGTCCAAAATTAAGATTTTTGACATGGGACATGTCACTTTTGATTACTGTTCTAATTGTATTTGTGTTAAAAGTTTGTGTATTATATTTGTGATACTAATTATTGTTCCAATTTTTTTTAACGTTTCTGGTTAGAATATAAGCATCATATGTGGGTATAATTCTTTAATCATCCTTCCTGATACTATATTGGTAATTAAACTACTTCTCAACCTATATAATAGAAAAGTTATTAACCTGTATGTGAAGAGCAACTGCACTCTGCACCATCTTCTTGTTGATCTTACCTGTGTTATGTGTCTGCACCTTTGTTGTGTTGTGTTTAACATGGTTTGTGGGGCTAGATCTAGATGACAAGTTCAAGAATCATAGCTTAAAATTGTAACTAGAAAGATTTCCTTGACTTGACCCACCAACCAATTGAATCCTTACTTATATGCTATAATTCTATTTGTGTGGTAATTGTTGGAACTAACATTTCATAAACTCACAGGAGAAGGTTTTAAAAGTACCACCGGGGGTAACTCCTGTCTCTATGAAGGCTATGGCTCCCGCGTTTTGTTCTCTCTCTATTTTTATTTTTTTTTTTACACATAATTGCTATTACTTGATCATCTCGATCATCTAGCTCTTCAGATTCGAGAAGAACCCACCGTATGAATCACATGCCTTTGGAGAGGGATTCATTTATGAATCATTAGCAGCCCTGCATCTGGTAGTTTTGGATCTTAGGATGAGGAGCGAGCTTCTTCAGGACCATAATTTGGACAAGCTATTGTATGAATTTACTGTTGGTGGAGATGGTATGATGAGGTGATATAATGGTGCAACTTTGTTCATCTTCTTTTGAATTTGAATAGTAGTGAATTAGGTTTCCCCTTTCCACAAATCTTTGACCAAGTTTAGATTTGTTTCTTTCTAATTTCAGTTACACAATCTAGCTAATCTTAGCAGCTAGACTTGATCATTCTTTGTTATTGTTGCAGTTAAGTTTAACGGTTGGTGAAGAGGTTGAAATTGAGGATGAAGTGGATGGCTGGTTTTTTGTAGTTTAGATGCCTATTTTCTTCTTTTGTTTACCTTTATCACATGATGAACAAAGAGAGTATAGAGCTAGCAATAACATTCAATTTGGACATGTTTTTGACCTTTCTTGCTACAGTATAGATGCTAAATGTTCATGAGTTTTAGTAATTCTTCAAGTATCGTCTGATGGAGTAGGAAAGCATGTATGCTGACTTTGCTCTTTATGGTCTGATGAAGTTAGGCAACTGTAATATGCGTTCTACGGACCTGTTATTTGGTTCTGGTGAATTTGATCAGTAAAGCAATAAATTATGTCACATATATAGCATATTTGTAAATGTTATAGTATTTGTTAAGTCATTAGGCTCATGAAACTTATGATACATTCTCGAGCATGTAATCAATAGAGGTAGACAAAATCTGTGCATGATATATTTTCTCTGTCGGCTGGAGATGGTGTAAGATGAGAAATCGATCCCTTGAGAAAAGCATAGCACTGAGAAGAACATGCTAGGCTGTCTCACATCTCTCACTTCTATAAGGCTAACATTGGAGAATATCATTGGTTTATTCTTTATATTAATAATGTTTTGCATATATGTCACAGGCTCACAGCTATTGTGTATACTCTGTTTAATTTCTATGCAATCTGCCAAACCTAAAAACATCGAACATACTAATTTAGATAAAAAAAATACTTATAATTAAATAATAGGAAATGATATATAAAGGCAAAGTAATAAAGTAATAATGTATAAATAAAGATAGATAATATAATATAGGGAATAATTATTATAATTAGGCACTTATCAGTGACTTAAGGTCACCACTCTTCCAAGTAATACAAAATCGCATACCTCTACTGTTAGTTTTGTTTAACATTAAATGCATACAAATTAAAGTAGTACTAACATATTGACTTTGGCATATATGACCAGCCTTGATTATCTAAGAACATAACAATTAAAAGTTTCCAAAAGCAACTTTCCTTTTAAGTGCAAGCTTTAATTGGCTTTGTTGGCACACTCCTTACTTCTTTGTTTGTGCTTGCTGACTTGAACTTGCTTGGCCTATTGCCTGATTCGGTGGTATTACACCCACCACATATGTCTCCTTTTCTCCCTAGCATCCCCTTAAGAGAGGTGCAGTACGTACGGGCCTTGGTCTGTTACACGGTGGAAATAGAAATGATGAAGATTGACAATAAATAACATGAAATTCACATGCACAAAAATGAAAACTTTCAAAAATATAGTATTTTACCTCCCGAAGAAAATGAGTTCAAAGGTTTAGCGGAGGATCAAATTAGATATTTGTGTTTGTTCATTTCTTCAATGGAGAAACTGGTTTGATTTGATGGAGTAGAAATATGTAAAGCGTGAATTGTAGGTGAGTCATTGTTTCTATTTTTTTTTTTTTTTTAAAAATATCAACTAGCTATAATGTAGGCAGTTATTGTTGTATTAGTGGATAGGTTTAAGGGAGGTTTTGCATTCGAAATTTGTTTTTGGAGGGATTTAACGTAGATGCATGATTTAGGATTTGTGGAAGGCTTGTGGTGAAAATGCACTTTCTATTTAGTAATAAGATATCTGATTCTCTTCTCCTACATTCACAAATCAAAATACCATGTCCATGTAGTTTAGCTAAAGTAAGAATAGTAGATAATTGTTCAATGTTTTGTGTTTTTGACATTTTATTGTTGCTTTAATTGTAGATTCCAAAGGTTCAAACTGGCGACGGAAAAGAGTAGACACTTCTCATTTACATGATGAACGGTTAATGTTACAAGTTAATTCAACAATTGATGGATATCGATTGAAAGGGTCCTTAATTATTAGTTAGTGTTTGCATTTTATTTTATTTTGTGGTCAACACTTGACAATATTATATTTGTTTGCATAGTTTTTTTGACTTAGCTTTTTTAGACTACTTATTAGAAATACTCTTTAGCTTTGGGTTCCAAAGAATAACTTTTCATATTCATATTTGGATTTGGATGATGTTAATTATAGATTATTATTGTACTTTAATTTGTGTTCATTGAATTTAGTTATGTGATGGGTTTGGAACCCCTTGGTTTTCGACTTATGTTAGGCATGTGCTTGGTTATAATTAGTAATTTTTGTTATTTTAATGTTGATATAGTTTTTTAAAAAAATTGCAAATTATGACGCTTTTAAGCGTTCATAATTTAGGCGTATTTGCCTACATATGAATTTTTTTGGATAAAAAGCGTCCTTATTTTAAAAATAAAAGCGTCACAATACTTGACAATAAAAAGCGAATGCTTTCCACATGGACGTAAAAAGCGTCACAATTTACATTGCAGTGTCTCTTAAAGCGTCACAATATGGAAGTATAGTGACTTCAAAAAGCGTGGTTTATAGCCACGCTGAAATAATGACCATTTTAGTGAGCTTTCCAAGCGTCACAAGTGCAATATAGTGATGCTTTTGCCGCGAATAAGACTAAAAAAGCGTCGCAATTAGCCTTGTTTTTTTTAGTGTAAGCAAAGAATCTCAGATCTCTCACCTTGGAAAGTGCATCAACCACTTTATTCACTCCCACTTTATATTGTATCTCATAATCAAACCATGTCTTTGAAAGCAAAATTGCCGAAAAGGAGTTGAGATTTCTGATCCAAAAGCACTTGAGACTCTTTGATCTGATTTGATAATAAATGGCTGCAGAAGATATTGTCCCCACTTTTGCGAAGGAGCTCCTTCTCATAGACTGAGAGCTTTTGCCATTTAGGCCTAGAGTTTGCTGATAAAGGTATGGGTATGCCTTGTTGCATTAAAACTGCCCAATACCAGTAGAGCAAGCATCTGTCTCCATAATGAAGTTTGTTAAAGTTAGGCACAACTAAGATTGGTAAAATATTAGAGTTACTTCAAAGTGTGAAGTTGTTCTGCAACATCAGACCATTCAAAGGCTGATTTCTTTAGAAATCATGCAGAGGTCTTGCAATGATTGCAATGTTTAATAAATTCTCTGTAGTATCTGTTAAACAGAAAACTCTAGTCCTACATAGCAGGAACAGCCACTTAGAAACTGCTTCAAGCTTTTTAGGCAGTCTCCATCCTTGTCCAGAGTAAAGTGCCCAAATATTCCACTTTATCCATGATGAAAGAGCATTTACTCTCTTGATATGCATTTAATTCATGAATACTATGCCTTTTTCAGCAGGAAGTTATTAATTCCTTTGGGTAGTTGTGATATGGTCTTGGTGTACAGTGGTAAGCACTCTTGGTAAAATCAAATGAATTTTGCAGAATTGTGCATGGAATTTGACCTTCAAGGGGAACCTTCTATATTGAAAGTATTTGCCTAAGAAGCTACAGGTGATGGAAAATGGTCCTTTGACAAGTCTTGGCCAATCTTCTCAATTGTTCTTATGCATGTATATTCACCTCCATTTCAACCTAGTCTCTTGCACTCTCTTCTTCATTTCAGCCCACAAAACTTACTACCTTAAGCCCACTTCCTGTGAAAAAGGATAGTATTAGTCCAGTGAAGAAAAACATTGTGAAGCATTCCAATTGATACCATCTGCACAGTTATACTTGTGAAGGCATACTCTCATTTTGCACTTCAGAGACTTAGTCAATTCAATCAAGAAAATTATGTATAGATCTTGAATCAATCAGAATATGCATTGATGACTTGCGCATCCAGAACCTGATAGTAGAAAAGGAATTGATTCTGAATAGTGCATTAACTCAAATTTGTGGTTCATGAATTGAAGAAGAGACTTCAGAGATATCAAGATCTGGGAGTATAGTGTGGTCAATATTGGGTTCAAGAGTTGTGTCAACAAGTGGGATCTCAACCATAAACAACTTAGATTTCCTAAATTGACACTTGTGATTCCTCTCCCATTTCTGATCAYAGTAGTAACACAATCCTTTGGCAATCTTTTGGGCTTTGACACCAGTTGGAATGTAAGGATATTGTCTCTGATTGTATTTGACTATAGCTGATTGAGGCAATTTTTGTGAAGGAGTTGGTAATAATGGTGGTTTAGAAGATGGTGGTACTGATTGCAGTGGTTTTGGGTTGAAAACAGGCTGATCAAAAGGGCTGGGTTGTTTCTGAGGAAGCRGGTGAGTTTGATACTGTTCTTGAAGTCTAGCATGCTCAWTAGCATCTGAAATGGTGTGAGGTTTAAATGCCATAACCATAGACTTGATATTAGGCGTAAGACCACCAAGAAAACTAGCTAACAAATACTCATCAGACAAACAATGACCATTTTGCAACAACATGGATCTTAAATGCTCAAAAGAATCAACATAATCTTCCAGTGAACCAATTTATACTAGCTTATTAAACTGTTCTACTGCCATGTTACTATTTTCTGCCTTAAACCTAGCAGTCAAATCAAAGATAAAATCATCCCAATCAACCTGATTTCTTGCAGACAAATAGCTAGTAACCCAATTATTAGCCTTGTCTAACATATGCAAAGATGCTAGATTTACTTTCTGATTAGCAGGAATATGACAAAGCTCAAAATACCTATTACACTTCTTAATCCACATTCTTGGGTTATTTCCATCAAATTTTGGGAATTCTAATTTSGGATTCATACCTTGCTTCTTGAAATTTTGAACCACACTTACAGATGAATCAGAATCAGTATGATGTTGCCCATCTTTGATGTCCCGWAGCAATTCCATCATTGATTCCATATTTCTTGTTTGTTCTGCAATCTTCTGCTCCAATGATTTAACATRTTTTTCAATAGATGTCATTTTTTTGGTCTTAGGAGCCAGAATGGTTGAATAACATTCAAGAAGAAAAAGAAGTGTGCGGTGAATGTTGAGTTTGGAATTGAACCAAACAGTTAGTGGGTGTTTGAATGTATGATTTCCAGAAAAGAATTGGATTGAGGAAGAGAAGATTGTATTAATGGGAGAAGGGTGATGGATTGGCTCTGATACCCTTGTTATGGTACGAATTGTACCAAATGCAATTGGCCAGAGTTGTGCTAAAACAAAGAAGAATTTGAAAATCAAGAGAGAAAGGAGAGAAGAGAAGAGAGATAATGAGAGGAATGTTTTGATATTAAGTCTGATTATTACAATGATGATCACCCTTATTTATATAGTGATGATCAAGCTAAGAACAACCAGCTAGCTAACACACAATTGCCAACTAACAACATAATAGAAATAACAGACAACTTACAAATTCAGTTTTATAATTAATTTATAATTAATTTTGTATACAACTTACAAATTCAGTTTTAAGATCAAAACCCTATGGAAGAATTGATGTTCCAAGATCAAAATTTATGGTTTAGTACATATTAAAGGGGATTGTTAGTTTTTGGTCACAACTCACAAGTACTCCGTATTTCATTAAAATTGCAGTGTGAAGTTGTGAGTTATAACTTATAAAATTGAAGTAATCTTGAGATTCTTGACCTTGTTTTCAACATATGGTAAAACAACCTGACTAATAGGGTAAATTTTAATCAAAACAGGGGGGGAAACTAAACTTTGCCACCATTTATTCAAAGTTTAAAGGCTGATATTAGAGTCAAAAAATGAACCAAAAATTTATGTAACACAAATATGCAANGTGGGGACTTCCATATCATCACATTTTGGTGGAATGAATTATCCTTCACTTTTTAGCTCTAACCCATCCTATGGTGGTTCACAATCATCGATACATAACTRCTAATTTATTGACCTTTTCACTTATTCTCAATCTCTCTCTGTCTCTCATTTATTTCCCCTCTTGCTGAGAATGAATGTTTTACAATTAATTGAATTAATTCCACTAAAAGTTTATCTTTTTTCCCCCTTTTTTTAAAAATATTATGGTTTTGAGAAGTAAGAAAAAAGAAATTGTTTCAATCAAAGAACTCAGACTAAGGAGAACCCTCCAAGCACCTTGCTTCTACACAATCAACCAATATAGGCACGCAGCATGTTGCATTAGTGTGATAGTCAGTCACCCTTCTAGGAAGGTTTACTTATCACACTCATCATCTGTTAGCTTTCTCACTTACAACCCTTTTACACGTATGACAAACTGTGTTACCAATCTGCATCCTTTATAGGAACTTCCAACTGTGGAAGATTCAAGATTCTATTAATGACCATGTATTGTCATCATCTACCTTTTGAGGCCTGATCACTATAAAACTGCAATACTTATTTTCCATATTTTATACACCAAAGCAGCACCTGTTGCACAAGTAACTCTCTTATTGCAATCCACCTAATGAACTGTTGAATAGTCTTAGTGGAACATTCTGATACCTAAGAAAAACATACACCTGACTTGGTTGAGAAAAAGCAGTGACTTAATATTAAAGATGATGAAAAGTTTTTTTAAAAGTAATTGACACCTAAACTGGAGACTAACTGACTCAAAGGTGAGCTGGTATTTGGAAAGTAGCATTTGGACCTATTTTGACAATTTGACATTGTAAGATTGATCAAAGTTGAGTGCAAATGTGTATGGCCTGGGAAGTGGGAAATATGCCCTACTAGGCTAYTAGTTGGGACAAATATGCACTACAAACTTTTGGGCTTGGGTCGAGATCCAAGAGCCTTGACATGTGAATTTGTTATTCGGAAATTGAGATGCGTATAATACATGTCCAAAATTAAGATCTTGACATGGGACCATGTCACTTTTGATTATGGTTCTAATTGTATTTGTGTTAAAAGTTTGTGTATTATATTTGTGTATACTAATTATTGTTCCAATTTTTTTAACRTTTCTGGTTAGAATATAAGCATCATATGTGCGGTATAATTCTTTAATCATCTTCCTTGAATACTATATTGGTACATTTAAACTACCTTCTCAAACCTATATAC
>SNQN01002302.1:61187-76467 GCA_008642245.1 Bassia scoparia | reverse complement strand
GATATAGTCCTTTACTCAATACTTGAGTTTGAGAATTATTGAATAGTTCTTGAGAAACAATGCTTCTTTTAATACTTTTCATATTTTAGTTGAAGTTAATTGTTATGTTTTTGCATCACCTTTATGTTATGAGTTGTTCAGCTGTAATTGAGCTGTATTTTCTCATATGATCAGTCCTATAAATACTAAACCTTTGTATGATCATGTTGATGTTAATAATACTTCTCTCCTAATTTTATCCTCTGTATCTTATTCTATTCTCATCTTCTTCTCTCAAGCTTCTGATCATTTTGTCTTTTGTTCTTATGGTATTTCAAGCTTCTGATCATTCTATCTTATGTTCTTATAATACTGATTGTATTATTGTAAGAAAAGAAGTATAATCAGATTAATAATAAATTTTTGGTAGAACAAAGAATCGTTGCGCCGTGGTGTAAATCACTGTCTTTGAAGTAAAATTCGCTCCGATTATGTGCAATCGGCTACGCAGTTGGAACTAGAATACGTTGCTCAGATCAGAATGAGAAGATAAGAAGTGTGTGATTTTATATGTGTCTCAACAAGAAGAAGAGAAAATCATTTAATGGCAAAAACACGACTAGGCGAGAATCAAGGAGGCAGAATAATGGCAAGCCACACCACACCGCGCACGAGCTCAAGTTGAACGGCGGCGACATCGCGAGCGTTGATACCCAGTACTACCCCTCACACTAAGCCTCAAATAATACAAAGTGTACTCTCCTATATAAACAAGAAAACACATTGATATTCTTTCCATGTGGGACAAAGAACAAAGCCCAAAACTACCTTTTACTCCTTTGCATTCKCACTCACATTTCCAACAATGATAACACATCATTATATTATTGAGTGTRTGAGTATAATGTGTTTCACCCTTTGGAGTGGCCTATCTTACCGAATCTCCATTATAATTATTGAGGTTACTCTCCTTTAGTATTAAAAAAAGGTTAAAATTRAATACAATTAATTAAATAAATTTTCAAACGTAAAGAATAAATCGGAACGGGGAAGTACTATTTTATTTTGGGAATTTTGCTAAAAAAAAACCTTATAAAATGTCCATTTTGTGAGAAAACACCTTGTATATATACTTTTATTTTTATTTTGTGAGATAAAACCTTAAACTTGCGCATCGACCAATATTATATATACAAATCAATGATATTAAATTAATAAATCAAGATTAAAATCCCATTATTAGGGTTYAAGACTATCAACTATGAGTATATCATGCCATTTGGGTTGACAAATGAATGAAACTCATGAAAATTCATTTCAAAGAGGAACACGGCTATGATACATCAATCATATACATTCATTCTTATACAAAAAAATTCGACTAAACTAATGCATTAGAGGTCATTATCTATAGAAATTTGAAAACAATGACATGTGCTCTCTCTCTTTCTCTCGTTAGACATTGTTATCTGCTTGTCTGCGGATTCTGTAACACTAATAATTTTTTCCCTTGTATTTTGGTTGTAGGATTGATAACTGGAAGACCGAGCACATCTTGCAATTTTTACGAGGCAAGCTAAATCTGCTACTAGCTAAAATGGGATCAAGGATGAGATGGCTGGCTGGCTAGATGTTGCCCGACTAGTGCCTTTGAGATAAATTTACTCCGTTGTTTTTTGAAAAACCAAAATCAGCTCATATGTTTCAAATTCTATAGATAATGACCTCTAATGCATTAGTTAGTCGAATTTTTTTGTATAAGAATGAATGTATATGATTGATGTATCATAGCCGTGTTCCTCTTTGAAATGAATTTCATGAGTTTCATTCATTTGTCAACCCAAATGGCATGAGTTATCTCATAGTTGATAGTCTTGAACCCTAATAATGGGATTTAATCTTGATTATAATTTAATATCATTGATTTGTATATATATAATATTGGTCTCATGCCAGAGATTTTATCTCGCAAGTTTAAGGTTTTATCTCACAAAATAAAATAAAAGTATATATAACAAGGTGTTTTCTCACAAAATGGACATTTATAAGGTTTTTTTTTTAGCAAAATTCCCAAAATAAATAGTACTTCCCCGTTCCGATTTTCTTTACGTTTGAAAATTTATTTAATTAATTGTATTTAATTTAACCTTTTTTAATACTAAAGGAGAGTCAACTCAATAATTTATAATGGAGATTCGGTAAGATAGGCCACTCCAAAGGGTGAAACACATTATACTCACACAACTCAATAATATAATGATGTGTTATCATTGTTGGAAATGTGAGTGCGAATGCAAAGGAGTAAAGGTAGTTTTGGCTTTGTTCTTTGTCCCACATGGAAAGAATATCAATATGTTTCTTGTTTATATAGGAGAGCACACTTTGTATTATTGAGGCTTAGTGTGAGGGTAGTACTGGTATCTCTGCTCGCGATTCGCCGCTGTCAACCTGGGCTCGTGCCTGGCTGTGGTGTGGCTTGCCATATTCATTTGTCTCTTGATTCTGCCTAGCTGTGTTTTTGCTTTAAATGATTTTCTCTTCTTCTTGTTGAGACACACAAAATCACACACTTCTTATCTTCCATTCTGATCTGAGCAACGTATTTCTAGTTCAACTGCAACCCGATTGCACATAATCGGAGCGAATTTGCTTCCTAAAGACAGTGATTTACACATATCGGATAAAATAGGAGAGAAGTATTATTAACATCAACATGATTCAACAAAGGTTTAGTATTTTAGGACTGATCATATGAGAAAATACAGCTCCAATTACAGCTGAACAACTCATAAATAAAATGAGCAAAAACATAACAATTAACTTCAACTAAAAATGAAAAGTATTAAAAGAAGCATTGTTTCTCAAGAAACTATTCACATAATTCTCAAACTCAAGTATGAGTAAAGACTATATCCAAGGATGACATGACAATCGGTGGTAGCTTGGGTCAGGTCCACCTAGACCACCAACCCGTTTATTTTTTTAGATCCAAATCCGACCCAGTAGGGTTGGGGCTAAGACGTTGAAGCCCTGTTCGAATTCATAAATGAGACTCTTAATATCAAAGTCTATGGCTCCTGCAATCTTTAATGTTAAAAAACTAAATTAATTTTCCATATCAAAGTGTAATTGATCTTCAATTATTGATAAAATGAAGATAAGAATAATGGGGGTTTTGAGATTTGAGAGAAGAAGATTAGATGAAAAGATTGTGTTACTTTTAATAACAACTAGAATAGTATAATTAATAAAAGGAAAGCAAAACTAAAAAATAATGGTGGTTCCAAAAAATATTTTAATTGAAACTCTCAATAGAAAGTTGTTGAAACGGGTTCCGAAGGAATAAATGAGAGTTCCAAAAAAAAAAGCATAATTATTAAAAATTGAATAAAAAGTCACAAGCAAGAATTGAACCTGGGTTGTTGTATAAAGGTGGACACCTCTACCCGACTCTACCACTAAGCTATGTTACATTTTCTTTACAATATCTACAACAAATAATACACTATACAGAGTTCTGAGGCCGCCTACATCCGTGAGGCCCTGCACGGCCGCATGTTGGCGCTGGCCAAGCGTCGCCCTATGACCAGATCACTGGTTTGGAATTTTTGGACCCAGACTCATAGGGTTTGACTTAGTCCATGGGTCAAATAGGATCCTTAATGAGTCTTTCTTTATTAATTTTTATTTAAAATCGAACATTTTAATTTCAATTAATTGTTTTTGCTATATTTACATGTTCGTATTATGACGATATCTCTTAAATATAAAAACCTCATAAACCTTAACATATAACAAACCATTATAAATTACGAATATCAATAAAAATACAAACGCAAAGTCACAACTTAAAAGTAGTATAATAAAGTTTAGGGTTTTGAATTTTTTTTATAAATGGTCTTGGGTTTGATGTTTGGACCCGACCCATTCATCTTTGGATCCAATCCAGACCCAGATCCAATGATCTAAAATTTTGAACCAGACCCTTATAATGAGTCTGGGGTTAGGATCCACCCTTTTTCATGTATTTTTCTAAGTTAGAGTCTCGCCTTGTGGGCGCTCCTGCGCTGTCGCCCCCACAAGTGCCTTAGAAGTAAGTCTTTAGATGAAGTACGGTCTAAGTCTCTCTTTGGGTGTCTCCTAGGGCAATGTATTCATTTAATTTAACCTCTTTTAGGGGAAGGTGATATTGAGAAAGAATATATTCACACCAAGCATATCTCCTACCCATGCTAATTGTTAATGCATTAATGCCTTTATAGATATTGTGCTTGCATTACATTTTCAGCATTCCAACCCAAAATCCCAAACTCAAATACAGATTCCCGAGTCCGGATCCCGCATGGGCCCGCTTTGACGTAGTCGTCCGTCCCAAGCGCGCCGGATGCCCCTTCTAAAAGAGAATCGCCTCACGTTGCTGTGTGCTCGTGAGGCCCATTTCCGCAAGAAGGCACCGCTTTCGCCTCCAAAGGCCGAAGTGCGCCGCAGCGCTCCAGCGTCAAAACGCTAGAGACCGTGACAGTGGTATCAGAGCCAGGTTCGAAAATAGCACCTGGAGTCCCGGAAAAAGAAAAATGAAGTCGCGAAACGTTGGAAGAAGAATAGCATGGTAAAAGGAAAGTCGCGAAGAATGGGCTCGGGCTCGAACACATTGTACGGAGCAAGCCCAAGATGTATTGAAAGCCTGGAAAGCTATGGTCCAGGTACTGAAATCGGAGAAAGACGCTCTACAGGAGCAATGAACTTCGTTTGAACCAAGCCGATAGATAAGCGTTGGAAAAAATGTGATGAGATGAAGACGCGCTGTAGGGAAAGCATCCCAAGGCGTTGGTGCGCCCAAGATCAAAGGCCCAAGCCGAAGGACTACAGCGGCGCTCCGCGATGCCAAAGAAGTGCAAAACTTCTTGTTCGACATGGAACAGTCTTCAAGGTTATCAGCTGGACGAATCCTTGAAGTGACACAGTGGTCATGCATCTTGCTGATGATGCCAAGCTCTGGTGCGCACCAAAGCAGCTGAGATGAGGCCGGATGGGAAAGTTGAAAATTGATACATGGGACGAGTTCAAGAAGGAATTCACGAACTAGTTCCTCCCAGAAACACTGAATTCATTGCCCGAGAAAGTTGTAGGAAATTAAGCAAACAGCTCCATTCGAGACTACGGTGCGTGAGTTCTCCGCATGTATGCTCGACATCCAAGACAATGAGCGAACAAGATCGTCTCTTCAATTCATCTACGGGTTGAAAGAATGGCCGCAAAGAGAATTGATGCGAGCAGAAGCTCACTACTCTCTCGCGGCCGTCAGCGCAGCGGGAGACTCGTGAATACTCTTTGGAAAGGAGAAAAACTCAGAAAAGATAAGAACTCTACAACGACGCCCCTCAAGCCCACTCCAGGCTCGTCTAAGGAGCGCTGTGGAGCGGCTCGCGTGTGTCATCAAACTCACAGTTCATACCGAGCAAAAGTGGTGAGAACGAACTTTCAACACAAATCAGGGTCAGTCTCACATCACAAGTAAATCGGAGTTCATCATGGACTCCAAAAAGGATCATCTTTGATAAAGCAAATTGAGTTGCCTAGTTGTGCAGAGGCCCCGCACAAATCGGTTGGGAATGACAACACAAGGCGAGATTGACAAACTTCGAACACCGTTGCAGTCCGCCATGGACTTTTTTCTAGGAAAATGAGGAAGTCCATGACCAAGAGGAGGACGAGTTAAGAAGAAGAAGAAAAGAAACCAAACAAGAGACGAGGAGCCTCGATCAATGTGGCGCCGTACAAGATGTACGCGATGGAAAAGAAAAGGCACCAAGCAAAAGATGAAGGCACCACCAAGTTGATGTATGCTGAATTCACTTGGCCTGGGCCGTAAGGCCGCGCGCCTCGTGGACACGCGGTTGTCGCTCGCGCACCTTTCATGGCACCATAAAGAAGGCAAAGCAACTTGGATTGACGGTCACCAAAGAATGGGGGAAACCTAAAGGCTGTCAACTCCAAGAAAACCAATCAAGGGTATGCCAAAACAAGTGCCTGTGCAAACGAGTGAATGGATGGCAGGGGAAGTCGTGTACTTCACTGTCGCCGACATGGATGATTCGTACTGGTCCTGGGAATGGACTTCTTTTAGAAGATGCCGAACAGAGATGGTACTCGACTCATGGATAATGCCGTCGTTGCGATGGCCAAATTAACTGTGTTCCAACATCAGAGGACACCAGCCAAAGAACTCCTCCAAAGGCGTCAACTCTCAGCATTGCATATGGTGAAGCCTAGCCAAAAGAAGGACCCAGAAGCTCAGAAATCATGAAGAAAAAGCAAGAGCTCGCCAGCAACAAAAGAGAAGAAGAATGAAGCACCCTCACCAAAGGCGCAAAAGCCTACAGAAGAAAAAACACATCCAGAACCAGGAATCAGCTTCCGCCTCTTAATGGCGCCCAAGAAAAACTGATTTAAGATAGGAATTTCCTTTTCTTATTTATGTTTGTAAGTTCGACGAGGTCGTCGAAGCTTAGTGGGGGAGGAATGTTAGATCCTACCCTTTTTCATGTATTTTTCTAAGTTAGCGTCTGTCGCCTTGTGGGCGCTTTCCCTGCGTGTCGCCCCCACAAGTGGCCTTAAGAACGTAAGTCTGTAGATGATAGTCGGTCTAAGTCCTGCTTTGGGTGTCTCCTCTGAGGGGCAGAATGTTATCATTTAATTTACCTCTTTTAGGGGAGAGGTGATGATATGAAGGAGTAATATTTCACCAAGCATTCCTCCTACCCATGCTAATTGTTAATGCTTAATGCTCTCTATTAAGATATTGTGGCTTGATTTACATTCTTCAGCATTCGCAAATCCCAAAATCCCAAACCAAATACAGATTCCCCGAGTCCGGATAACCCACTTGGGCCCGCTTGACGTAGTTGGCCGTTCCCAAGCGCACGGACGCCACGCCTTTCTAAAAGAGAATCGCCTCACGGTGTTTGTGTGCTTGTGAGGCCCCATTTCGCAAAGAAGGCTTACGCTTTTCGCCTCCAAAGGCCGAAGAGCGCCGCACCGCCTTTCCAGCGTCAAAACGCTAGGACTGTGACACTGGTCTAGTGAGTCTGGGTCAAATCCAAGACCCAACTGCCATCTATTCAAGCCTTAAAGGTTGAAACAACAATAGTAATGAGAAGCCATTGAAAATATTAGATTTAACTATTCTAAGATGGATAAAAAAAGACAGGGGATTTTTACCCAACTTAGTAGTAAGTTTTGTGAGTAGTAAGGTAAAATAAGATGTAACAACCCATTGATTAAACACATCTTCTATTCACTCCACTACACTTTATTTCGATTTTTTTCATTTATTCCTTTACTTTTCTCTCTTATTTTGCGTTCATGAAAATCTTCACAACAAATTCACAATTAAACTCACGAAAATCTTCACAAAATTCACCAGAAACCTCACAAAAATATTCCTAAACTTCAATCTTTCACAAATTCAGTCATATCATCAAAATTCTGTATTTTTCAATCTTAGGTTTTATCTCTATTTTCTTATTTCATGATTAATTAATTTTGGCAAATCGCAAGTGTGGGGTTGTGATGTTGACGGTGTTGTGATTCCTGAGGGTGGTCGCGATGATGATGGTGGGATGGCAATCTTAGTGAAGTGCGTGTTTGGTGGATGTTGGTGGTAGTTAGGGTTTTGGGTAGGTGGTTGATGAGTTGGTTGATTTAACTTGATATTGAATTAGTTGTAGTGAATAATTAGGAATATGGATTAATTGTGCAATTATATAGAGTTATGAATGCATAAATGTATTTCACTAATAAAAGTTTGCAAAAATGGAAAGCAGGAAAGTATTACAAATTATATGTAACAAACCGTTGTTAAAAGTAATTGCAAATAAAAAGTAACGTGGGGAGTACATGATCTGTAAGATCGACAATTGTGTGCTTTCATGGTTATTGATATATAAATTGTATATGATTTACCCAAGATATTAGGATGTATGAGCTGTCCCCAATTCAGGGCTAAGGCTTTCGAATGATTAATGATTAGGATGTATGGAGTAATTATTTAATTCTTATCAAAATTTTATGTTTCTAGTAATTTGATAATATTTTGAAATCTTTAAATCAGGTGTTGGCTTCAAAATTTTGTCAAATCTCAACTGTGTGGGTCCAGAGTTGGTTTGAATTTGATCCCTTGTCAAGCCTCATATTCCTTGTCCAAGGTTGTTTTGTTTTATATTTTGAAGTAGAGTTAATGTTGTCTGCTGTGAAATAGTTATATTTTTCGTTGAAAAGAAGGTTTAGATGAAATACAAAGGAGCAACACATAAATTCGAGATGCATAACTGTTTATTTTAGGCAAAAAATTGGCCAACAACTACCTACTTTTTTCGGCCAAAGTTTGAAAACAACTACCCCACTTTTTAAAAAAAAAACATCTGCTCACTTTTTTTTTGTAAAGTTTGTGAAAACAATTACCATCTTAACTGATTTACAGCTAACATCGCTTAACTCTCACCCATCCAACCAGCACGAACACCACTCTTCACACCCCCTCATGATGAGGGATTTAAGGCCCTAAACAAATAACCCCTAGAGGTTGTAGTATATGTGGGAGGAAACCACGAAGGACAACGGTAGATTAGTTCAATAGTAATTGAGGGTCTTAATATTTTGGTTTCATCAAGTCATTAGAGTATACTATACAAACTACGATTAATTCATATAACTAGGAATCCTAAGGTTTGTGATCTAGAAGGTCTAAATAATTGGGAATATCTCACAAAAGCATTGAAAATTCGGGACAAAAGGGGATTAACTCTCTCTTCTTTTTCTCACCGTCCCGCTTAGGGCCCAATATAAGAGATGAGGTTTGAACAAAGAAATATTTGTATCCCTTACTTAAGGCCTCACCAAGTTCACACCTCTAAACAACCACCATTCGAACGAGAGCAGAAAACGACACATTCCTAACACTCTAATCTCTCTCGAGCATTGTCAGTGATATGGCTTGTTAAGGTGTGAAAAGAGACATCAAACACTCATGACAAAAGAAAAGAAGAATTCTAAACACAAGGTATTAACCTTGATCAAGGGTTAACAAAGTGCTCACAACCACTCAAAACCACCTTTCCTTTTATTTCATTTATTGGCAAGACAACCCCCAAATTAATAGAAACTTTCCATCACCACAGGCCCTAGAAAGAGTGACTACTCCAATTCATGGAATTTCAAAGCATAAAAAACTGAAGAAAACATAAAACTAGGGCTAACATGATTAACTAGTTCGAATAAGCAAGTATTATCAAGATAATAAGGCTAATAACTACATAACAACCATAAACAATAATAGTAAAGCAAGTAAACAGAAAGAAGGAGAAAAGTTGAAGAACATACAAAGAAGCTTGGACCTAAATTGATTGGAATGATATAGAATTGATTAACAAGCTAACTAAATGAAGATTTTTCTCTCTAAAACCTAGGGTTCAAGCTAAACTAATGAAGAATGGGCATTTCCATCCATCTTTAAACAAAATGATGACCTAGGACTGATATATACAAGGAGCAAATGGGCCAAAAATACAAGAAAAAAGCCACAGAGAAGAATTCTGACGAGTGGTCGTTCATGGTCGCTCAAGCCTGATGAAGCGACGCTCAAAAAAATATGGAAATTGAGCAAAAATAGATGTGCCTCAAAGATCTGAGCGATGCTCAAAGAACTGAGCGGTCGATCAAAAGTTCTGAGCGATCGCGTTCTGAGCGGCGTCGTTCAACTATTTCTGGTCTGCGCACAAATTCAATTTTAGAACGCTTCATAAACTTTGACTTTGAAACTCCGTTTTAGCGTGTGATATATGTTGGAAAGCACTGGATCTCTAGTTTTTCCATATAATAGCCTCGCATCAAATTCTTTGTATAACAAAAGTTTATGGAGACCAATAGTGAATGGTAGGTCGAAAAATTTGATTGGAACTTGCTTCCACTTTCCTTCCAACCTCTCCAAGGCTTCTTCCAGATATGCTAGGACACTCAATGCCTAAATGCTCCTCTGACTCCAATGATCCATCCAAAAGAGTCATGACCTACAAAGTCACTCCCAAATGTCAACGTAGGTGATAAAAACTTAAAAACACATCGAAATTGGATCGTTTTAAACAATAAGGTTCCAAAACTCTATTGTGAGCAAGAGATACAATTGGACTAAGTAACAACAGCTCAAACTAAGTATAATTAGAGGGGAAAAATGAGGTAATTAAGTGACACAAAGGCCACTATCACCCACTGCTACCACTTACCACTGACACTTTCCTTCCATCGAAGCTGCCACCAGCACTACCCGAAGACCGGTGGTAGAGCCCAACTGGCACAAACCGGCACCACACAGCAACCACTCGCAATCGCAACCACCACCACTCGGCCAAATCCTCAACAATCGAAACCACCACCACTTCGTCAATTCCTCGCCAATCGAAACCCAGTTAAAACCCAACAACCAACTCGAAACCAAAACCAACCCAAAATTTTCGAAACCAAAGTTCAAAAGAAATCCCAATCTCGGGTTTTGAATTTTCAAACCGAAATCAACGAAAAAACACATCTGAAATCAGTGTTTGCTATTAAAACTATAAATGAATCAAAGCCCTAAGTTAATTTTCAAATTGGATTTGTATGTGTTGGAATTGATTTAGGGCTTTAAAATTTTTAGGTTGCTGCATTTGTAGGTTCGGCGAAGGGATCAAAGGTGGTGGAGGTGGGGTGACTTCGAATGGCGGGGATGTCGAAATGGGGTGTGTCGAATGGGGCTGCTGGTGGTGGCTTAGGTTGGTTGCGTTTGGAATGGTTGGACTCCAGCGTGGATGATTTAGTGGTGTGATTTGATAGCTTAGAGTTAATGGCGTTAGTGTGAAACCGTTAACGGATAGTGGTTCGCAAACTTTACAAAAAAAGTGGGTAGTTTGTTTTTTTTAAAAGAAGTGGCGTAGTATTTTCAAACTTGTTCAAATAAAAGTAGGTAGTGTTGACAATTTTTTTTTTTTTTCATTATTTTATATATTTTACGTGGACCAAATGTTCATCATCACGCATTTTCTTTGCCTTTCTATTTTTTCCACGAGCGATTAGGTGAGTGAGATATAGTCAATTGTCAAATATATATTATTAGATGCATCCACTCTTTGTTTAGACTATAAATTCTCTCAATCTATATTATTACACAAGTTGTTTCATTTTTTTTCCTAAATAGCTCTCATCTCAAAAAATATATAGGAGTCCGTTTCATCCAATATAACTTCTCCAAGACCAACACGTTCTATCTAAACTAGCAGATCATTCGCTGTACTAAAAATAATACAAAAAATAAGGAGTGTTAGTGGAAATTGTAATTTTCCTATTATTGAAAAAAATGTATTGATTGTAGGATACTTACTATCCTAAAAAAGCAATAAATATAAAAAGTCATTAAAACGCTTGACGGTATCCAAACATTAGGGTATCGTTATTGATCCGACATAAAAAATGTTATTGATGTACATGT
This sequence comes from Bassia scoparia, assembly GCA_008642245.1. NCBI lineage: Eukaryota > Viridiplantae > Streptophyta > Magnoliopsida > Caryophyllales > Amaranthaceae > Bassia > Bassia scoparia. The sequence continues at coordinate 64,970 of SNQN01002302.1, read as the reverse complement.
GTGAAAATAACGAGTCTAAAATTAACCATAAAAGGCGTTTAGCGAGTGAAAAATCAATAATTTCGGTTTCTTTTTTACTTGCTTACATTTTTCTCATTTTGAATGAACTCTAATTTTGCTACATTTCTTATTTTTGATGTGTGTCTCATTCATTTTTTTACATTATACCTTCACTTTTCTTTTTTGTTTTTTTTTCTCATCATAAACCCCAAGAAAATTTGATTGTGTGGGTCTTAATAAATTGGGTGCCAATGTTGTTTAGATAAATAGTTTAGGTTTTGCAAGTCTTTGATACTCGTAGATAAAAAATGACGCACAAGTGATAGAAGTGAAATATAATGTAAATTTTTCAAAAGATGAATGTCTTAATACCCCAAAAAAGTTTCAAGTTACTTGAGGTTAGCCCGTAATACATGGCATTTGGCCAAATCCAGCGGTACTTGAGGTACAATTCAAGATGATGTGAAGAGATTCGATAGTGTTGTGGTTAAGTGAGGGAGACCGTTGAGTATTGTAAGGGTTTCTCAAACGGTTAAGGAAACAATAAATTTTTAGACTTGTGGTTCTCAATGTGGAACTTGATAGTATTAAAGGTTACAAAAATGTTCCCACTTAGAATGAATTCTACTTTATTTTCATAGCTAGAGAGTGCTTTGTACTATAAGAAGGCATTAATTCATTTCAAAAAAAGATTGCTTAATTATACACATTGTCCAACTCAAAGATTATGTGGTAAGAGTGAGATAAATTTGCAAGTTCTTGAAAGTATTTCATGAAGCTACTCTTGCCCCTTTTTCGTGTACCAAGTATTGCCTACTAGCAAATCTTTATTTCCCCAATGTATTAAAGGTTAGATTGTGTGAAGCGTGAAATTGGAAAGTGCGACACTTTTATGAATCAATGTCTTGTAAAAGTGTTTGAAAATAATTGAGAGTATTGGTCATCTTTTGTGTGTTATATGCGTTGCGGTTGTCTTGGATCCTCGCCAAAATTTGAATTCATTGAATGGGTAGTGTCTAAGAAAGTTATATATGGTTGGACGCTAAAGAGCATGATGATTTTCTTGCGGAAGTGACGCTGCAATAAGATGACGGATCTATGGAAACATATTGTTTCTATATTTTGTGCTAGTTCCACCGAACTTGCAAGTAGTTCAAAGACCTCCATCAATGAAGGTAGAAGACCTTTTGATGATATAATTGATGAGAGTATTTTTCCCTCGTATTGTTTCCTTAGTTTGCTATAATTCTTAGTTTACCTAATTTATGTTTAAGTGATTACGATATTGTTAATTTTATTATTATGCTTTTAGACTTTTGATTCATACACTACAAAAGAAAGCGTATTGTGTGCTATACAAAAAACTATTTGGATATGTATTATGAGGATGCTCTCCTTCCTCGCACTACGAAATGTGATGGTCTTAATGTATGAGAAACAACGCCATTCTTATACTCCTTGAGCATAATGCGAGAGACATTCTTGCTGTCCCAGGTTCTCAGTGTCCTCGGGAATTTTGCTTTCAGTTTCGGGGTGGAGGTAGTCGTGTTCTCGATAGCTATAGAAAGCTCATTGAAGCCCTTCCACTTTGAAGCCATTCATTTGCCTTAGGGATTAGAAGTTTCGATGAATCACGTATTATACACTTTCTAATTATTTTTAAATTTAATTACTTTTATTTTATCTTTTCCATAAATTTGATTACTAAGTCTTCAATTCTGAATTCAAAATTGTAGCGAAAATGATCCACAACTTGAGAACTATATGTGGGAGCAATGATGAATATGAAAGTAGATTATTGAAATGGGTTGATACACCGCTCCCAAGTCCGACAATAGCTGTGAGGTTGTAGGATCCTCGACTATGCATGTGTGATGAACTTGTCGTATGTGACAATTTGGAATTTTTGCAAAGCCTGTGTTAATATGAACTACTTACTTATTTAAACTTATCTTTTGATTGTTATGTTTGTATTAATTTATTTAACTATTTAAGCTTTCGGACTTTGTTTTTTGTCGTTTGTAATAGCCATTTGGACGATGCTTTTATGACTTTTAACGAACAAAGACTATGATGGTTTCGGAGTGTGTACTTAAGTATTCTTATTATTAAGTATTAAACATTGGTAGCTAAAACCTTCAGGTCACAATAAAGCTAAGGTGACCCGAAAAAATCAAGGTCATGATTCGGGTCAACCTAACCGATTTTACAATTATATTTCGAAGGCTAAAAAAAAACAGGTCAAATGGGTCATCGGGCCGACCTGAAAAAAGTCAGGTCGGATTAGGTTCCGAAAACCTCACTGACCTGAAAATCAGGGTCGGGTTTAGCGGTTGGGATTATTTCGCACACGAACACAAATCCGACACGAACACGACACGACTCATTTTTTGCCGCCCTTAGAATTTCCCAATTTTTAATATTTTGTTCATTTTCATTGGGTTTTTTAAATTGTTGTGCAGTTGTGTTTTTCCATTTTGGTACACTCTTTTTTTCAATTTATTTTTTTTTTAACCTCACATTCTCTTACTTCTAAAATTTTCCTTATATTCCTCTTTCACATATTTTTATTTCTTTCAATTGATTTTACTTTTTAAAAAAAAAAATTTATCACAATTGCCATTTACTACTCCGAACACATATTCTTACTTCCTCCGTATAAAAAAACGCCACAAACCTCCATTTTTAGGAAATAATATTCACAATAAACACACAAATTTTTTTCCATATGGTAAGTTAACCTGATGAAAATGTCTATTTTACCCTTACTAAAAATATTTAACATAATTTTAAACTACCCTTATCAACATTTATCAACCTATAATCTAAATTAATTTAAAAATCTAAAACATAACTAACTCACCAAGGACGCACCACTCTCCCATCCTTAACATCAGCGCACCACAAACACCACCACTGCAATCATAACCAAACCCCACAACCATAAACCCACTTCCTGAGATCAATCCCATCACGCCACTACCCCATCACCCATTCCATTCACCCATTGGTTGCTACTAGCCACCACCCACCACCAAATCGACCACCGCCATTACCCCCAGTTGCAACGAAATCGAACAATTCCTGAGTGAATTGCCAACGAAATAGCCCCCAAATCCGACGAAAACGAAAATACCAAAATTCATCAATGTAAGCTATTGATTAGGTGTGTGTGGATGGAGACAAAATTGAACCTTATCTTACAAAATTTCTAGATAATTTGCATTATTCTTCGTAAAACCAAAACAACACAATTCATGGCTTTTGTGTCGATTGCCGTTGGATGGAATAGGGTTTGCGAATTGAATGGAGTTCCTCATGTGGTTAATTGGGATAAGTGGTTCGCGCAGGTGGTGTCGAATGAGGGTCGCGCAATGTGGTTCGAATGGGAGTTCCACACGTGGTATTGGTGGTATTTGTGGGCGTGTGAATTAGAGTTCTGGTGTGCTAGCGGTGGTTCGTGGTTGGTGAGAAGTGTTCGGTGGTTGGGCATTGTGTGGTTGGGCCCGGTGATGGGTGTTTGTAATTGGGGCTGGTGGTTCCTTCCATCCATTATCTTAATTACATCTCTATAACGAAGCCTCTAAGCTTATTCGGATTTTTCCTATGAGTTTTGTAATTCCAGTTGTTGCGTGTAATTCGATACGGAGGAAAGTAAAAAGTTTTTCCCCAAATAATAAATACATATTATTTCCCCACAATCGAAGGGTTGAGAATATATATATATGGATAAAAAGGAGATAACCAGTATTTCTTATCTTATCTGAGCATTAATAGTATTGC